>JAJONQ010004299.1:0-21777 GCA_036250385.1 Solanum microdontum | reverse complement strand
TTTTTAATTTTATATATATATATATATATATATATATATAGGAATTAATCAAAGAAAATTCAAAAGTCATTACTATTTTAATTAAACTTATTATAACATTTTAATTTATAGGAGGGTAAAATCGTAATTCAACTTTTGACTTGAGTTCTTCCCACTTATAATATAATATGATATACATATATAAAGTGTTTATCTCATAAAATTAACTATTATGCATGAAAGATAAAAACTAAACCGATACATATGTTGAATATCGTCTTAATCAACTCAAACGCGGTCAGAAGTCATATGAATTTTGCTTCAATTCAAACATGAATATTTAAAAATAAAAATAAAAAAGAAAAAAGATTGATTGTATAATACTTATTACAGAGCATAAAAAGAAAAATATATCATCAAACTCATAAGCATAGACAAAAATCTTCAATAATAACTAAAAAATTTGAGATGCAAATGAAGAGTCTCTGGATGAAAAAAGAAGCATGACAAATATATATTTATACTAACAGGTGTAGTACTCATAGAATTTTTTTTTCAGAATTATTAAAATCATTAATGATTTGAATAACTAAGATTAGGGCTTCTTGTCGGGCGGATCAGACGGATAATTTCGCTTAACGATTTGACTTATCAGTTATCGGTTTTTAAATGTACTAATCCGCTAGCCAACCGATAAGATGTCAATTGATTTGATAACAGACTAGTAATTATAGGACAATTATTAGATGGTGTATTAGCTAATCCGTACATTCTTTTTCGATAACTGATAGTAAACAAGAATTTCAATATTCATCCAAACAACAACAAAAAATACAAAATTATGCCACCTAATTAAATTGCTAAACTAGATCAGTAATCACTAATCAGTTCTTTTGCACAATATAGTAGCATATTTTCTTTACTACCTAGAAATTAACAATTTCAAAAGATGCATATTTGAGAATAACGACATGCACTGCTGCACATAAAAAAACTACTTGTAGTTGCACAATTATTTTTACACACTTGATTGCTATTGGTACTGTAATGTCCCATTTATCGTAAAATGCCCATTTTGATGTTCCCCTTAGCGTTTTCTTGCTTAGTTTGTGTTATGCAAACGATTGGCGTGGACCCCAAGTGATCGGGTTTGTTTTAAGTGATTTTGACCCTTTTTAGTTGAGTTTTATTAGTATGATTGACTTTGGTAAATATTTTGAGTTCTGAGTGTCGGATGGAGGTTCTGTCTGTTTCATTGCGTCCAAAACGTTGAGATTGGTCTATTAATGTGGTTAGTTAGAGTTTTGAGGCCTTGCATTAAGATTTGGGTATTTAGGCAAGAAGTTGAGTTTTAGGCCTAAAGGAGGCTCGTGAGGGTATTTCCATCATTTGACTTTTTTCCGTAAATCAGACGATTCATTGAGTTCGGAAAGTCAAATTTAGTGAGATATCATGTCCAACTTATTTTTATTGGACCCCAAATGATTTTCGTGGGGCTATCCGGAGGCATTTTTCCTTAAGCTAAGATGCTGGTTTTTCAGGTTCTGGTGCAGGTACGGTAGACCCTCACGATCACGATGGTTGGACTCGCGTTCGCAATAAGTCGCCCTTCTTGTCTTCGTGATCGTATCCAGGAGCTCGCGCTCGCGATGAGTTGTCTTTGTGTTCCTCCCGATCGGTAGAGATAGTGGCTCGCAATCGCGATGAGTATTTTGCACCTAAACATAACCTAAATTTGGGATTCATCCTATTTTTCTCATTTCCTCTGTTTACACTTGATTTGAGCTTAGGGAGACGATTCTTGGAAGTTTTTATTGGTGAAATTAGTGTGGGTAAGTTCCTCTATCAACTTCGTACGTTTTCTTCAATCATATCATCCGAAACACCTTTTAAATCTTAATTTCAATGTGGGTTTTGATATTCCCCCCTAAGTTTGAAAATTGGTATTTTCATGAATTTGAGATCATTTCTCGATTGATTGATTTTAATGAGTTTTTCAACCACAAATTCCTTTATGATAGTATATAATGCTTTTCGAAAAGAAATCTAATTTTACCCTTTCAATTTTTGAAGTGATTTTTGGACTATTTTACCCCTGATTCCTAATTTTGTCATTATGAGTATCATTGAACTCCTTTTGATGAATTATTTCCATTCTTTATAGTTGGAGATTGTTTCGGTAATTGTATGGTAGAGAGAGTGCTCTAATAGAGTGGTTCGGGTGAAGATTCAGTTTCTGATGAGTCCACAATTTGGACTCATTTAGGGCTATATTTTGATAGATTTAGTGTCCTCAAATGCATATTTTGTCTCAATAACTAATGTAATTCCTTAAGTTTCAGTTATTTGAGTTGAGAGACAACACATGGACGCTATCAAGCAAAAACAGAACAAGGCGGCTGAAAGAACGAAGAAATGAAGGCCTGAGGATTGCCTAATGCATTAGGCGAGTCGCCGAATGACCTTAACCTCACCCAAAGTTCCAGTACGCTGATCCCTGAAGGATAAGATCAAGTTGGTGATGAAAGGGAGAAGTCGGCGCATCGCCGAACAGTTCCGCGATGCAACACCATATCTCCCAATGCTTCAAAACGCGAAGATGTTGAAGGCAAAAACTGAAAGGCAATGAACCAAACCAAATGGCAGATCGCCGAGTGCATCGGCAATCCCGACTAACTACGCCGAGTGGTCCTTCGCAGCACAAATTTTTGAAAACTATAAATAACCATTTAAATTTGTAGCTTAGTATCAAGTTGTAGCGAATTATTACTAATTTTTAGAATATTTCAGTTTTGAGTTCTTAGAGTTTTTGTGAGACATTGTTCTTGAGCTTTGAAGATTTTGAAGGTTTTCAATTCCAAGAAATTGGAAGTGGTTCTTGAAGAATATTCATCCTTGACGTGTTTAAAGACATTATTTATCGTACCCATTTGATGGAAACACTTATTGGTATCGATTTCTATCTCTTTTTCATGTCTAGCTAAAATCCCAATTCTTGGGGTGTGATTATGTGAATATGGGTTGAATTTACTGTTGGGTCTTGCTAATTAATAGTTAATTCGTTGTTTAAATGTGATCTCGTTCAGTAGTTGTGTATGAACTTAATGGAATTGTAGTTGCAAATATGATTTCATCTTCGTGTCTTTGGCTTGCTCAAGAGAGAGGTCTTAAGACCAAAATTACAGAATCGATAGATGGTGGTTATTGGGTCGTCATGGGTTTAGCTCGAGAAAGTGAATCCTAGACTTTTCTCCCACACATACAGCTCAAGAGAGTGAATGGGCTAAGGCGAAGGCTGGGAGTAATTGTGGCTTATCAGTGTTCGAGAGAGAGCGATTTGATTCGGGGTAAGTTGCTCGAGAGAGAATTTACCCCCACTAAAGTCTAGCTTAGTTACAAATTTACAGTGATTTACTATCAATAGCATGTACCCGGTTGTTTATTTGAGCCTATATTCCTTTCACATCCCAAGAATCCCGTCTCCCCTTTTCGTACTCTTATTTTTGCTATTTTTGTTTACTAGTTATATACAAACCCCCCATTTGATAATTGGCATTCATGTCATTTCTTGAATTTATTATGCTTTTACTCGTTAATGTTTATAGCTATGATTGATTAGAACAAAATTTTACTTTTCTAGTTAATTCTCGACTACTAACTGCTCCCTTGGGACTCGACCCCAACCCATTCGGTTGGGTTATATTACTACATGCGATCGTTGACACTTGAATTGGAAGTTGTATCTTTGATTACGTCAAACATCAAAATGGCGCCGCTGCCGGGGAGTGGTGCTAGTTGAGAATTTTTAGTTAAGTAGATTTTTTGTTCTTGTTAATTATAGTTCTACTTACTTAATTTTTAGTTTTGTTTTTGCTTGATTGTATTGAAAACAGGACGTATGAGCGTAAACGGCAGCAATGGCAGCCAGGTAGGCCATCAAGACGACATCAGAAACCTCAACTATGTCAACGAGCCTCATGCTAATAAACCTCATCTCATGGGTGGTATTGGTGCCATTAGTTTACCTCCGGCCGAAGGGAATGTTGTATTTCACATCACGAGTACTATGTTGCAACTCTTGCAACTAAATGGGATTTTCAGTGGTTTGGCTCATGAGGATCCTTATGAGCACATTAGAAACTTCGTGGATGTGTGCGGACCATTATCCTTCAAGAATATCTCCCAAGAATTAGTCTGATTGAGGTTATTCCAGTTCTCGTTGATAGGTGAGGCGTGCAAGTGGCTAGCTGAATTGCCACGTGAATCAATCACTTCATGGGAGGAGTTGGTCACCGCATTTTAAGTGCGATTTTTCCCTCCCTCGAAGATGATGACTCTTTAGAAAACATTCAGAGCTTCAAGCATCTAGAAGGCGAGCCTATCCATGAAACTTGGCTGCGATTCAAAATGTTGGTGCTTCAATGCCCAACCCATGGCTTGCCTGATAACGTGTTGCTGGAGTATTTTTGCTGGAGTCTAGATTCAGTAAATAAGGGTGTTACTAACCAACTCTCTCCGGGAGGTTTGATGCAACAACCTTATGTGATAGCTGCTCAGCTCTTAGATGACATGACTACCATAAACAGGGCGTGGTATACCCGTGAAGACCAGGTCTCCCCTCTCATGTTCAAGTTAACTAAGGAAAAAATGGAGAAGGACCAAGAGAGGGACCAAAACATGGCCAAGATCATGACACAACTTGACATTTTGTCTAAAAATGTCACGGGAGCTGCTGCTCGTAGTGTCAATGCCGTGGGTGTCGGGTGTGCTAATCCGGATGAGTCCAAGTTTGAAGCCTTGTATAATGAAGAGGTAAATTTCCTAGCCAACAAAGGAGGTGGCTATAGTTCAAACTACCCGAAGCAGGGTGGTAACCAAGGTTGGGCTAAGGATGAAGGTTGGAAGGATCGAGATCGTGAATAGAGGGACTGTAATCCGAATTGGAAGGATAGGGAGAATGATATGTATGTGCCTCCCCACGAGCGCCAAAAGCCAAAGGATTCGGAAGGTGGTAGGTCTGAGGATATGCTCTCTCGTATCCTCAACAAAGTTGAAGGGTCAGACAAGATTTTAAAAGAAATGAAAGAAGATGTGTCTACCCTTAGCCCGACCATCACCTCCCATTCTGTGTCGATCAAACATTTAGAGATCCAAATGGGTCATATATCGTCTCATCTCAACCCGAGACAGCAGGGGGGTTTGCCTAGTGACACTATGGCTAACCCTAAGTATGAGGTTTGAAGGTGGACTTACATCGTGTTGCGGCATTAACTAAGGCACTACTTGGGAGGCAACCCAAGTTTTCTTATTTGTTTTTCTTTCTTAATTTGGAATAATGGTGTGTTGGTTGTGCAGGTTAACGTGTGGAAGTGTTGGAACAAAGGAAATTGGCGAGAAAGTGGCCCAGTTGGCGCATAGCCGAAAGAGTCGGCGACCCCACTCAAATCTCCATTAGACACAAGACAAATTTAATTTGGAGTCTGTAACTATCGGTGAAAACCATGAAATTATTAGCGAGTCGCCGACCTAGTCGGTGACCTCGATATAGTCCGCCGTTTGGAACTCCAAATCAACTGGAAGTTCTGTAAAATTTAGCGAGGCAAGGGTCTACTAGGTTCTTCGCCGAGCGAATCGGTAAGTAAGACTAATGTCATCGAATGGATGAGAACTGGACGGTTTTAACGCCAAGAGGTTATACTTTTCAAAATCCTTAACCTTTCCACTCTTTAACGCTTCACAAGCTCACACCTGCACATTATTCTCTATATTTTTGCATTCTTTGAGTGTTTTAGTCATCGATTTGTGCTCGAAACTTGGATTACATTGCTGCCTAGCGATTCAAGCTTAATTTAGTCGACATTAAAGGTTGGTGTCCCAATTCCCGAGTTCATTTTAACATTTTTGACTCTTATGCAATTATGTTTATCGTGTTGTCGTATGTTGAGCCTATCCGATAGGAGTAGTTTACTTGAAGGCTGGTTTTAATTCGAATATCTTGCCAGAAAAGTATATAGAGTTGAAATCTTGAAATTTCGTGCCTTATAGTGAATTAAATCTTCAGGGGTTGTGCTTGCATGTTGAGGGGTGTTGTGGGTCTAGTCTTAATTTGAGTTGTGCATGCTTTGATTTTGTTTTCAGGGGTTGTGGGATTGAATTCGAGAAGTTGGGTTGAAAATAGGCACGTTGGTTCGTTTGGCGAGCTAGGTCGAGCTCACCGAACCACTTGGCGCTTCGCCTAATGTCCCCATCTCGCCCTTAATTTTATTCTCCATAAGTCGTTGGGCTCTGTAATTTTCAGCGAGAATCCTGAGGTTGCCAAAGGCACTCGACGACTCGCCGATAATCCTCTCTCTCGCCCTTTATGTATTCTCCTGAAGCCTTTTTGCACTATAACTTTCAATAGACGTTACCTTGTTCGCCGAAAGTTGTTGGCGATTCGCCAAGTGGTGATTCTCTGTGCTTTTGCTTAAGACTTCTAACTTTTTATTAATGAGTTGCAGACATGGCCAAACCCAAGGTTGCAGGAAGAAACATGCCACTCCGAAGGAAAGCAAAGAGGTTTGCACTTCATGAGGATGCAACTGCATCTAGGAGCAAGGCCACCAAACCTCCCACAACTGGTGGGAGAGAAAGGGGAAATAAGCCTATTTATGGTAGGGAGACTACTCCTCAAGACCCCAATATTCCTTTATGGGCCAGGGGATTCTATGCAGCTGTGCAAACCTTCCTGGCAAATAGACCCTTGGTAGCTTTGAATGGGTCTGATACTGATGCGCCTTATGAGGCAACACCGGGCACTAATGCCTAGACAGATGAAACGACTGAGTAGACAAGATCCCCTCCTTACCCCTTCTATGTCTTTCGTTATTTCAAATTCTGGATATTATTTTGTTGCATTTGAGAACAAATATTTTTATTTGTGGTGGGGTGAGGCCCACCTTTGTGTGCTATTCGTGACTCGCGTTTTGATTGTGTATTTGGGTCATTAGGCTTAAAATTGTGTTTTGTACTGCTTTTCGCGGATGTTTGAGCTTGTGGCTCCTTATGCTTTAATTGTAAATGATTTTTGACCCTACCGAAAAAAAAATTGCCACCTCTTATACGTGTGGAATGTGGCTGTTCTTTGGTAAATTTGAGTCTCGATTTTGATCAATACCGATGACTTAAATAGTGCTTACAATCGAACGAACATGAATATGCGGCTACGATGAGACCAAAGAAGTTATATAGACAGTATGTGAACTCTTTGCATCTCGTTGTGACTAGCCAATTATCAAATTGATTCTCTTGTGATGATCGTTGCACACTAGCGAAAGTGTGGAGTCTTGTTTGACTCTGGAGTCAATGCCTTGTGTGATGAGCTTACCGTGAACCTGCATGATGACACCTAGAATTTTCCCCGTTGGTCTGGTCGACTAAGTATGGTTATCTCTTGATATAATCTTAGGAAACTTCGAAGAGTGTGAGCCAATTTGACATATACCTCTTTCGTAGCCTACCTTGTGAGTGTGTGTGAACCTCTTTTGAACACCCCTTGAGCCTTACCTTTCTTTGGAAGAAACTTGATGAAAACATGACCTCTCTTAATCCACTACCTATAATCCTCTTGATTTGTTGTTGATTGAATAACCAACTTAGGCCAAAAGCCTAAGTTGGGGGTGTGGTGAAAAGAGAAGGCAAGCCAAGAAGTGCTAGAAAAGTCCCCTTTAATCCATGGTGTTGAGAAAAATGGAATCCCTTCATACAAAAAAAAAAGAGAAGAAAAGAATGAAAAAGAAAAAGACGTGGAATAAAGTTATGAGAATGCAAAAAGGAATGGGGTTCCAAACAATCCCTGGAAAGTGAATAATGGGATGACTTATGAGCACTAAAGAAAATGATGAAAGAAGAGGAAATGAAGTGTTGTGAGCACCACATTTCATGAGGATAAAAGTCACCGAGCCTAAATGACCATACCTTTGCACTCAGCCCCATTACAAGCCTTGAAAAGACCTTTTTGATATTGAGTGAGCTGAAGCAATTGTCAATTGGAAAATATGGGCAAACCTATGGGTGAAAACATGCATTGTGTTCTTCTTTGTGAGTGTGAGTGTTGATCTTGATTCCAGAGCTTTAAATGATTGAACCATTGTGTGTGAATACGGAATCATTCTTTGTGTGAGGGCATTTGAATACCTTAGTTGAGCTTGAACTTGCATTTGAAGCAAGTGTTGTGAGCTTGAGAATCTTTGATAATGGTGTGTCACAACTTGAGTCTTTGAGTACACAATTGATCCTTGCATGAGTAAGTTGAATCTTGTGTGTACATTTATGATTGAGTCTTGTGTAGCACTGTTTGAGACATCCTTTTTGAACTGCCAAACTTGAGTTTTACTTGAGGACAAACAAAATTTTAAGTTGGGGGTGTTGATGAGTCCACAATTTGGACTCATTTAGGGCTATATTTTGATAGATTTAGTGTCGTCAAATGCATATTTTGTCTCAATAACTGATATGAATCCTTAAGTTTCAGGTATTTGAGTTGAGAGATAACGCATGGATGCTATCAAGCAAAAACGGAACAAGACGACTGAAATAACGAAGAATAAAGGCCTAAGGATCGCCAATGCATTAGGCGAGTCACCGAACGGCCTTAACCTCGCCCAAAGTTCCAGTGTGCTGAGCCTTGAAGGAAAAGATCAAGTTGGCGATGAAAGGGAGCAGACGGCGCGTCGCCGAATAGTTTCGCGAAGAACCACCATATTGTCCAATGATTCATAATGCGAAGATGCTGAAGACAAAAGCTGAAAGGCGATGAACCAGACCAAAGGGTGGATCGCCGAGTGCATCGCGATCCCGACTAACTGCACCGAGTGATCCTTCGCATCACAAATTTTCAAAAACTATAAATACCTATTTAAATCTGTAGCTTAGTATCTAGTTGTAGCGAATTATTACTAATTTTTAGAATATTTCAGTTTTGAGTTCTTAGAGTTTTTGTGAGACATTGTTCTTGAGATTTGAAGATTTTGAAGGTTTTCAATTCCAAGAAATTGGAAGTGGGTCTTGAAGAATCTTCATCCTTGACGTGTTTAAAGACATTATTTATCGTACACATTTAATGGAAACACTTATCAGTATCGATTTCTATCTCTTTTTTATGTCTAGCTAAAACCCCAATTCTTGGGGTGTGATTGTGTGAATATAGGTTGAATTTACTATTGGGTCTTGCTAATTAATAGTTAATTCGTTGTTTAAATGTGATTTTGTTCAGTAGTTATGTATGAACTTAATAGAATTGTAGTTGCAAATATGATTTCATCTCCGTGTCTTTAGCTTGCTCGAGAGAGAGGGTCTTAAGACTAAAACTACTGAATCGATAGCCGGTAGTTATTGGGTCGTCGTGGGTTCAGCTCGAGAGAGTGAATCCTAGACCTTCTCCCACACATTCAGCTTGAGAGAGTGACTGGGCTAAGGCGAAGGCTGGGCGTAATTGCGGCTTATCGGTGTTCGAGAGAAAGCGATTTGATTCGGGGTAAGTTGCTCGAGAGAGAATTTACCCCCCACTAAAGTCTAGCTTAGTTACAAATTTGCAGCGATTTACTATCAATAGCATGTACCCGGTTGTTTATTTGAGCCCATATTCCTTTCACATCCCAAGAATCCCGTCTCCCCAATTCGTACTCTTATTTTTGCTATTTTTGTTTACTATTTATATACAAACCCCCATTTGATAATTGACATTCGTGTCATTTGTTGAATTTATTATGTTTTTACTCGTTAATGTTTATAGCTATGATTGATTATAACAAAATTTTACTTTTCTAGTTAATTCTCGACTACTAATTGCTCCCTTGGGACTCGACCCCAACCCATTCGGTTGGGTTATATTACTACACGCGATCGTTGACACTTGAATTGGAAGTTGTGTCTTTGATTACGTCAAACATCAGGCTTCGAGATAGGTTTGACTATCCATCTTTTAGACTGAGATGAGTAGTTAATATTTCATAACAAATCAACTGTGAAATGATTTGGAGTGTGAATTTTAGAGGTTGGTAAGTGTTGACTTTCTTGTTAGCCCGTGTGGACTTATTTGTGATGCTTAGCTTGTGTGGAGGCCTCGTGTGATATCCTTAATTGTATTTTGAGAACTTGTGATATTTGAGGATTTGGCCGAGAGAGGGATTGTGTTACCTGTTTTAATCTTTTGACATTGGAACTTGAATTGATATTTTATCATCCTAAAATAAAATAAATGTTTCCTAAATGGTAAAGACTGATTTCAAATGGATCCTTTTATTATTCCTATCATATGAAAATGTGTTTCATGACTTATTGAATTCGGAAACTTTATCAGATCCTTGTTAAATTGAGTATGCCTTTGTATTGTTTGTGTTGTGATGCGTTCATCCTCATTCAACATATCATTGTTCACGGAAATATGAGAAAGTGCAGAAATATTATCTTTTGAGAAAGAAAAAGAGAAACCTTACATTTATCTTTGACCACGATCTAGGTGGAAATTTGATGAGATGTTGAGCTTGTTGAAATTGGTATATGGACTGCGAGTCCCCCATGGTCCTTGTCTAGAACCTAAAGCTCAGCAAGGTGTATATGCCAGGTTGTGCCACCACATTATTTCATCATCTCATTGCATTGCATTTTCTATCTTTGTTATGTTGTGTAACTTGCTTATCTGTTGATATGAGTATTATCAACAGTCTTATGTGTTTACCTTATTCGCGCCATTACTATATAAATTGGTGGCACCGATGCTGGAATGAGACTTTTTTGTATGTAGGTGGAAGCATTTCATAGTTTATTTCTTCAGTCTGATTGGTTGCTTATACTCAATCGGTCCAACCTATTGAGTAGATGTGAATTGTATTCATCCCTACTTCTATTATTTTTTTGATATATATCCTAGTCAGGGTTCATAGTCGTTGATTGGATCAGGGATTGCTTCCCATTCAGAATAGTGGTGAGATCCTGTTTTCCAAATCACCATGATCTCCATCTATCATTTACAATCTTTAAATTTCTGTTTGAAGACTTGATATGTAGTCTAGATTTTAGAAATGTATTAGATACTCTTTATGCTTATGATACCAAATTTAGGGAATTTATTTGTTATATTTCATTTCTCTTCGTTTGTGACCTAACTTCCCTTTGGGATCTTGTATGTGTTATTTATTTTGGCTTACACATTAAATTAGGTTCTCGAAATGTGTGTCATCATGACCTTGATTTTTGGCTCATGACAGGTACCGTAATTTTGTTTGGTTGATTTTTCATTGCAAATATCTACCATAAGAAACAAAATATCACAACCATAAATCAATACTCACTTCTTATTTTCAATATCAATTCTCAACTTATTAGTTAATTTTTTTTAAAATTCTATTAGTGCCACATAAATTGAAAAAAAGGGAGTAATATTGATTGTTCCTTTGAAAATTATGTAAAAAGTACTATAAATTATACAACTAACATCTTAAAATATTTAAAAGACATAGAAAATATTAGTTGATTTTGAGACAGAGGGAGTAATAAATTATTTGAAAATTACATAAATAGTATTATAAATCAAAATAATTAACACTTAAAATATTTAAAAATTATATGAAAAATTGGATCTCTCCTAATTCTATAAATGTCACATAAAGTAGATTAAATAGAATAACATATATTGAGTCCGTGCTTGCCGAGGTAATCGATAAGTAGTATAAAAATATACACTAAATTATCCAAAAGATCCCTTTATATATCTACACTAAATTATCCTGAAGATGAAGAGGTAAAAGAGAATCAAAGAAACCTAGTGTAGATTGTATAAAATATTCAAAGTAACAAAAAAGAACTACTCAAGGTATATGCAATAAGATAATTTATTGGGGTCACGTTGACTCCTTCCTCCCAAAGTAAACCAAACTAAAGGGGCAAGGAATAAAGAAAACATGTACTCCCCTTCATTTTACTATATGTTTTTTTTCTTGGAAAATAGGTTTAAATGTGGGACGCGAATACAAATTTAGTCAGACTCCAATGTGAATATCGAATACCAGATCAGACAAAGAAAAAATATAAATAAAGCTATAGCTAATTTTATGGTAGGTGGGAGAAGAATGGGTATAAGCAGAGAGGAGGAGGAGTAAAGAGAGGAATCGAAGCAATGCCAAACTAAACCTCAGTTGTGAAGTAAATTAAAAAGGCATCCAAAGAATCGACTTGACTTTTGAGAAACATATAAATAGTGTCAATAATTAATAAAGGAAGACAATTATTTTGTTATTATGGGAGGTGGGAAAATTGTTGGGATATTGATCTTTGTGGTTGTGGTTGTTTCAGCAGCAGGAGGAGGAGGAGGGGAAAATCATCAGCAGCAGCAGCAGCAGAAATGGTGGAAATGGATGTCTTCTACTTCTGCAGCAGTGGTCAATCCAGTTGTCTCTTCTTCAATTGTCCTACCACTCTATGGCAATGTCTACCCCCTTGGGTATGCAATAACTTAGGGGCCATTTTGGTATTCACATTTAATTTACATGATGGGATAACTAATCCCGCGGAATAAGTGTGTGTTATCCATCTTGTGCAGTTATTACTATGTTCAGCTCAATATAGGGCAGCCTTCAAGGCCTTTTTTTCTTGATCCTGACACTGGCAGCGACCTCACCTGGCTGCAATGTGATGCTCCCTGTGTTCGCTGCACAACGGTAAACTCTTTCTTACTACTCATTGAGTTGCCGGTTTCTCTTTAACTGTAATGGCTTATTACTATCTCAAATTATATGTTCATTGCAATCTTATGGACTATTGTTCTATCATTCGATGTACTTGTACTACTCAAGTTTCTAAACCCATGGAAGTAGAGGTCAATTATGTACCCACTCAATTTCTTCCCTTTTTAGGCAACTAGGGATGATAGATGAGGCTACAGACATTAACAAGGCACAATAGGATCATTATGAATGTTAGGATGAATTGAATTAATGGGAGAAAGGACTAGGTTATGAGGAAAGGCAACAAAGAGAGAGAGAGAGAGAAAAGAGTTGGTTTCTCTCTTTCAAAATTCACCATCCATATTTCGGAGAACTATCATGTTTGAGAGATTTTGGAAGGCCTATTAGTAAAGGTAGAGGGAGGACTAGTTTAATCAGTTGTTGATGGGATGATTTTGAAATTTGTAGCTTTTGATGATCAAATTTGAATCAGTTTTATATTTATGGATGACAGTCTCATCCTACTACTTTTATACTTGTAGGCGCCTCATCCATTCTACAAACCAAACAATGACCTCGTACCATGCAAGGACCCTCTCTGTGCCTCCTTGCACCGTGCTGGTTACAAATGTGAGAGTCCAGAACAATGTGACTATCAGGTTGACTATGCCGATGGAGGTTCATCTCTAGGTGTCCTACTTAATGATGTGTTTCATTTCAACATGACCAGTGGTGCTCGGATGATACCTCGTTTGTCTTTAGGGTTAGCAATCTTTATCCTCTCTCATTCTGTATTCTTTCTTTTTATGTGTCTTGCTTGTATGAAAAAACATATGCTGTAATGTCCTTTTGGCAATACTTGCATTCAAAGTTGGTTAAGACTGTTGTCCTATGCTACTAAATGAAGAATTATGAGGCTCCATTGACAAAAGATAGAACAGTAAATACAAAAAAAAAAAGAGAAAAGAAACAACTTTCAATAGCTTCACATAT
Organism: Solanum microdontum; assembly: GCA_036250385.1. Lineage (NCBI taxonomy): Eukaryota > Viridiplantae > Streptophyta > Magnoliopsida > Solanales > Solanaceae > Solanum > Solanum microdontum. The sequence continues at coordinate 8,104 of JAJONQ010004299.1, read as the reverse complement.
ATGTAGACGATTATGATTGATATAGTTGGACATTTAAGAATGACATATTCTCAGTAGAAATATGCATCACAGTGTTATTGAATATATCATCTTCCTCCTAATCGATATCATAAGCAGAACTAAAAGAAATATTCTGCAGATAGGAAAAAGGAATTAAAAAAAAAGAAATACAGAGAAAAGCTCACACCCCTATTCACTGTAGCTAATGTTTGGAAGGCCGACTGAACATCTGATTTGCTGTTTTGAATAGGTAATCCTACATAACCTCACAATTATTTTGTAAATTTTAATTCTTAATTGTTTAAAGAAGGTCCTAACAATTCCCTCCTTCACAATACTTCGTAAATGTTGATATAGGTAAATTTGTTCCTTCAGCTGATTCTAAAGCTTCCTTGATAGGAGAAATAACTCTTTTCTATCATATAGTTTAGTCGAGAAACTATCGTATCAAAAGGATTTCAGTTTTCTTTTTCTTGTAACTTTGTAGGTGTGGATATGATCAGTTACCTGGTCAATCTTATCATCCTTTGGATGGAGTGCTTGGTCTTGGGAGAGGAAAAACCAGCATTGTGTCTCAGCTTCACAGCAAGGGTGTGGTGCAAAATGTGGTAGGTCATTGCTTGAGTGGTAGAGGAGGAGGCTTTCTCTTCTTTGGAGATGAGGTTTATGATTCCTCACGCATAGTCTGGACTCCTATGGCACATGATCGCATGTAATGCACTCAAATCCCAACAGCAAACTTTGTCTTTCTAAATTATCCTCTCTAATCAATACTGCATGACAGGAAACACTATTCAGCAGGATCTGGAGAACTCATATTTGGGGGAAAAGGCACAGGATTGAAGAATCTTTTTGTAGTCTTTGACAGTGGAAGTTCCTTCAGTTACCTAAACGCACCTACATACGAAGGTTTCATTTCACTAGTAAGTTGTACAACATGTAATTAATTAAGTTTACGGAATCTGTGTATTGTAACTTATTGTAGCTTCACTTGTATTGACAGTTGAAGAAAGAATTGAATGGGAAGCCACTAAGAGAAACAAAGGATGATTATACACTCCCATTATGCTGGAAGGGCAGGAGACCTTTCAAAACCATAAATGATGTGAAGAAATACTTCAAGCAGTTTGCACTTAGCTTTGGCAATGGATGGAAATCCAAAGCTCATTTTGAAATCCCCCCTGAATCATATCTTATTATCTCAGTAAGATTTTCAACATTCTTTATTTTACAATATATCCTCTATATGATGAACATACTAACTAACTTGTTTTGCAGTCAAAGGGCAGTGTCTGCTTGGGAGTTCTAAATGGTACTGAAGCTGGTCTGCAAAATGTCAACCTTATTGGAGGTATGTATGTATGAGATGTAAAATGGTTGAATCTATTCAAGTTCATTTAATCTATTCCAATGGAAAATCATTAGACTAATCGAATGAATTACCTGTTTCCAGATATATCAATGCAAGATAAAATGGTGATCTATGACAATGAGAAGCAAGCAATAGGTTGGACCTCTGCAAATTGTGACAGACCACCAAAGTCGAGTAACATGATAATGTAATTAAACAAACACTTATCTTTTATCATTCTATTTGTATGTGCTTTCATAAATAAATGGGGGTATAATAATAAGAAGCCTCCCCTTTTGTATGTATTCCGAGAAACAAAAAATGTTCCAAGAGGTTTATCCTTTTGAATTCTGATGAATAATGGTCTTTTTACACAAGTCTTAAAGCCCATTATATCAAATTGAGGCATCACCATGTCAACCTTTTTGTAACATTGTTTTGAGATAGAAGAATACTAGTGTTGTATTTGGTAAAGACGAGTTGTTAGATAAACAAGAATATAATGTATATATTACCCAACAGAGATTGTATTGCGTTCTGATAATTTCTAGTGTTGAAACTGGAAGCCGCAGAACTAAAATCCTCCATTAATGGAGCTTGAGTTTAGTGAAGAGAAATGGAACATTCTAGAGATCTGAGAAGATGAAATGGAAGATATGTGAATTGTATTTCACTAAAACTGAATGTATGAGCTTTACATTAATCTGTATTTATACATGTATGAAAAGCATGAAAATAACTAACTACTTTTATGTAACAACTTAACTAACTATAACTAATTACAACTCACTAATTCTAACACCACCTCAAGTTGGAGGTGAAGTAATCACAGACAACTTGTTCAGAAGTGTTGAGTGTTTAACTCTAGTCAAGGCCTTGGTAAATACATCTGCCAATTGTGAATTTGTAGAAATGTGATGAAGTGTAATCAACCCTTGTTGAAGTTTGTCCCTAACAAAATGACAATCCACTTCTATGTGCTTTGTTCTTTCGTGAAAAACTGGATTTTTGGCAATGTGAACTGCTGCCTGGCTGTCACAAAACACATGTATGGGTAAAGAGCTATGTACCAGCAGTTCAACAAGTAATCTTTCAAGCCATACTAGTTCCCGTACAACTTGTCTCATAGCTCTGTACTCTGCCTCTGCAGAGGATAATAACACAGTGGCCTGCTTTTTAGACTTCCAACTGATAGGGAAGTCTCCCATAAGTACCAAGTATCCACTAACTGATCTCCTTGAATCAGGACAAGAAGCCTAGTCTGAGTCATTATAAGCACTAACAGTGAACTTTGGTTTGTTTGAAATGAAAATCTCCAAAGTAGGATCTTGTTTTAGATACCTAAGTACATGATAGGCAGCCTTCAAGTGTGTATCTCTAGGTGACTGCATAAACTGGCTTAGATGTTGTACACTGAATGCTATGTCCATTCTTGTGTTTGTGAGGAAGTTGAGCTTACCAATGAGCTTCCTATAGTGAGTAGAATCTGATAGTAATTTGCCATCAGTAACTGTGAGCTTCTCAGCAGAGTTAAGTGGTGAAGTAGTCACTTTGTAGTTCATAACATCAAACTCTTTTAGAAGGTCAGCAGTAAACTTTCTCTGGGAAATGAGAACACCATCTTGTCTATATAATATTTCCAGTCCCAAGAAATAGTGTAGCCTCCCAAGGTCCTTAATCTTAAATTGATCATGTAGGAAAGTCTTTAGAGAGGTGATCTCCTCCAAGTCAGTTCCTGTTAAAATTATATCATCCACATAAACAACAACAAACACCAAAGAACATCCATTTCTTTTGTAAAACAATGAGTAATCACAGTTTGAGTGTGTGTATCCCTTTGAGCAAAGGCTGCTGGCCAATTTGTCATACCATTGCCTACTTGCCTGCTTCAAGCCATATAAAGACTTCTTGAGTTTACACACCAAATTGTTTTCATCTACCAGAAGACCCTTGGGTAGTGTCATGTACACTTCCTCATATAGGTCACCATGGAGGAAAGCATTGTTCACATCCAACTGATACATATTCCATCCCTTCTTCACAGCCAAACATATCAAAGTCCTCACAGTAGTCATTTTTACTATAGGTGAAAAAGTCTCAGTATAGTCAATTCCAGCTTGTTGTGTATACCCTTTCACTACCAGTCTGGCTTTGAACCTTTCTACTCTGCCATCTACTTTATGCTTAATTTTGTACACCCATTTGCATTTGCATGTTTGCCTGCTGGTAAGGGGACCAGTTCCCATGTGTCATTAGCATAGAGTGCTTCAAACTCTTGTGTCATTGTCACTTGACAAAAGGATATCCAACAAAAACATGTGGTGTAGCCCTTGGCTCAAATTTGTCTTTATGAGTTTTTAAGGTGGTGGGAAAACATAGGCATCCAAAACTTCTAAGATGAGAGTATGTGGGCTTTTTGTGGTACAATTGTTCATATGTTGATTTATTGTGTAGGATTTTGTGGGTAGTCTGTTAATGAGGTAAGTAACAGTTAAGATGCATTCTCCCCAGTATCTTATGGGTATTTTTGAATGGTATAGAAGTGCACTTGCTGTCTCTAAGAGGTGTTTATGTTTTCTTTCTACCACCCCATTTTGTTGGGGTATGTAAGGACATGACTTTTGGTGTATTAGTCCTTTTTCCTAGAAGTACTTTGTTGCCTCACCATTGGTGAACTCCAACCCATTATCAGACCTAATGGATTTTAGTTTGGTATGGAATTGATTTTCTATTAGACATATGAAGGCTTTCACAGCTTGTAATGCATTGCTTTTGCATCTAGGCAGTTGTGTCCAGGTTGACCTACTATAATTATCTACCATAGTTAGAAAGTAATTATAAGCATCATAAATAGGTATGTGATATGGTCCCATAGATCAATGTGTAGTAACTCAAACAGTTGACTGGTTGTATTGGTACTTTTTGGGAAGGGCATTCTAGTTTGTCTTGCCATAGGGCATATGGTACAGGTGAAAGGTTGTTTGCTGGAAAAGGTTACATGTATGGTGGATATGCTTCTCATCTTTAGAAAAGGCACATGTCCTAGTCTAGCATGCAATAGGAATTTAGCAGTATGATCATGAGATGCAGACAAGGAATTTGAAGTGCAAGAATTAACAATAAATGAACAAGGATTAGAAGAACAAGGAATAACTGCAGAGTTAGTTTCTTTATTTGACAAAAAAGAACTTCTTACAATGGATGGGTGTGAAGTTTCACATTCACTTTTAACTAAAAGTTTATTATCACTAAGTACAAAAGGAACAGGTTTGCAGGTAGAAGAGTGGCAAGCAATGTGAGATGAACTATTGTCATTTGAGTGGACAGGTAAGTTATGGCACTTGGTGCACAAAAAATATAGACCATTCTTGGCTCTACCAAGCTCTAGAGGGCTCTTTAGAGAAGGGCCCTGCAAAGAACAAGAGGAACTGTTAAAACTGAATGTACCCCTGAGTTGTAATGCTAAACAATGGACATATATTAAATTGAATTTGAAGCTAGGTACAAACATTACTTTATGCAGAGTTAAAAGGGGATTCAAACAAACATCTCCAATTTCATTCACTTTGACCTTGTATCCATTTGGTAAGGTGATCAGGAATGGATATGGTAGTGGTCTAATGTTCTTTAGGGAAAGTTTATTATAGGTCATATGGTGTGAGGCTCCTAAGTCTATGATCCAAGAACCAACGGTCAATTTATCACAACTACATGATAGGTCACCTATCTCATTCATTGAGGAATAACAAACAAGTATACCTGTCAAGTTCACAGCTCCACTTAGCATATTATCTGAATTGTCAGCATCAGTGTTTCCAACTTGTAGAGTTCCCAAGAGATTGAGTAACTGTTCGTATTGACTCTTAGACAAGTTCAGTGGCATTTGTCTTCTCTGCTCATGATTTCCCTCAGCTTGGTTGTTCCCTTCCTCAGAAGTGTATGCATTAGCTGCTGAAGTTGAACCCTTTCCTTTTGAAAACTTGGAACTTGTTGGATAACACCTATCTTTGGTGTGACCAGACCTCTTGCAGTAGTCACAAAACAATTGAGGTCTGGTTTGTGAGTAACCATTTACACTGCTGGAACTATCCCTAAAATTAGAATTGCCAGAGTTACTTGTACTTCCTCTGTTTGAATTTAGCTGGTCTTAAAACCCTTTCCAGTGTGTGTTGAAGAATATGCAGCAAGAGATGTGGAATCTAGGGCAGTGGAGTTATGAGGCTTCATCTCCCTTTGCTTCTCCTCTTGACACAAAATAGCAAAAGCTTGTGCCATGGTAGGTAGAACAGCCATCATTAGAATGTTCCCTCTCACAGCAGTATACACCTCATTCAACCCCATTAAGAAATGTATGAGTCTCGTGTCTTGTTCAGCCTTGTACATCTTGGTCTTTCCACCACAAGTGCACACACGAGCATTGAGATGCCATGTCAATGGTGTTCATTTCCTCCCATAATTTCTTCATCTTTGTATAGTATCCAGTGATGTCTAGATTTCCTTGTACCAGGTCATTGATCTCCTTCTGGATTTGGTACAACTTACAGCCATTCGTTTGGTCATAATAATCCTCTAATTCTTCCCAAAGTTCTTTAGCATTATTTACATATTGCAGTCCATCTCTCAAGTTTGGTGAAAGAGAATTGAGGATCCAAGAAGTTACCATATCATCACATCTTTCCCAATGTGCAAAAGTTGGATCTGTAGAAGCTGGTTTCACAATCTTCTCGTTAATGAAACCTGTTTTGCTTTGCCCTTAGTACAACTCTTCTCCAAGATCTGTAGCCAGTTCCATAAAAAACAACAAGTAACAATGTAGATCCTGCATTTTCTAATGGATGTAGATAAAATGGACTAGCAATGTCCATTGTAGTATGAGCAACAGTAGGGATATCTTGTGCATCAACCATCGAAGGAAAAAGAAAGCTCGAAACAGGGAACAAATTCTAGATACAAAATCAATTCGAAAAATAGGACCAAAGGAATGAAAGAAAAATCTCAATGCAGTTCACAAATCAGAAACAAATGAATGCAGTGAAATCAAGATCAAAATTTCAATACAACTCAGAAATAAACAAAACCAGATGAATGCAGTGAAATCAAAATCAATTCAACACTCAGTGAAATCGAAATCAATTCAACACTCACATAACAGAATCAAATGCGGCATGAGAATCGCCCAGTCCAGGGCTCTGATACCATGTTGAAACTGGAAGCAGCAGAACTAAAATCCTCCATTAATAGAGCTTGAGTTTAGTGAAGAGAAATGGAACATTCTAGAGAGAAGATGAAATGGAAGATATGTGAATTGTATTTCACTAAAACTGAATGTATGAGCTTTACATTAATTTGTATTTATACATGTATGAAAAGCATGAAAATAACTAACTACTTTTCTGTAACAACTTAACTAACTCTCACTAACTATAGCTAATTAGAACTCACTAATTCTAACATCTAGTTTTCGACAATGAGTTGTCACAAGCTGATCCCAGTTAGATTGAGACTCTTACTTTTCGGTTCGGGGCTGCAGTTTTCTCTTTCTGTCGGAAAACGGGGAGCTCGGGCCCTTGAAAATCCGCGTACCGTGTAAATTAAGCATATGATCTCCAAGTATTACAATGTTCAAATAATGATATATGATATCGAAATTGGGGCAGATTTAAGGATAAAAATGAGTGGTAGAAGCTATCACTTGAAGTTGTATCCACAAAGAGAAGATTAATGACTAGCAATTTGTTTCCGAGACAAAAAATCAAATACATAACAGATCTTACTCAATCGGTCATGCCCCTCACAACAAAAATTATAAAGCTTCACAAACAGAGAATATGAGCCTCACACCGTAAATCCCACATGTAAACAAAACACAAATATATACAAAACACTATACAACATTCATTAGCAAAATTTATATATCATTTAAAAATATTGTGATATCCAAAGACTAGTACAATTATTATCCAAAGAAATGCCAACAAGAGTATAACACTAAATCATATATCATCATATCATCATTATCAACTGATGGAATATTAATAGCAAAGCAACAACAAGATGTGTACATTATAATTTGCAGCGGAAATATTTGTTGTTGATTTTGCTGTCGAAAGGAATTGATCCAGATCTCTCTTTGAATCACAAGGAAACCAAGATCGTTCTTGTTCACAAACTAAGATTCTTCTTAGTGTGTAGATTGATTTGTGTAAAAGAATTTCTTTCTGTTTCTTTACTGTTTTTGCCTTTCTCACGTTCTTCCATTCTTCTTTTTACATTCGCACGTCTGAAAAAAATTACTACCACTAGGAACCTTTTAAGGGGAGGTTGAACAGTCTCTTATCCTTTAAATAGGATTATCCATTTAATTAATTAATTAATTAAATTGAATAGGACAAAAATGGATTGGGTCGGACAAAATCGGGTCAAGTCGGGTCGGTCCACATGGGCGACTCACGACCAACAACTTACATCTCTATTTCGCACATAGTGGACAAGACCCAAGCCAACACAACATCAATCAGACACACAATTCATACAACAAATAGTTCGTGCGACCTGTGAGCAGGAAGAGCTTACCTTTAAGGTTTTACAATCCCTACATAGGAATCCAATCACATGTGGAAAGAATTCACTACAATTTTAAGGACACTATTACTCACAATACCCCAGTTTTCATTCACTACTTCAGTAGTTACTTATTTGATCCTCATCCTCTTAAAGAGGTTAACTCGAGTCCACATTTAACTTTATACACAC
>JAJONQ010004298.1:0-30767 GCA_036250385.1 Solanum microdontum | reverse complement strand
GTTTCTACCCCGGTGGGTGATTCCATTTTTGCTAACAGAGTTTATAGGGGTTGTTCCATATCTTTGCCCAATAGAGTCACTTTGGTTGATTTGGTGGAACTTGATATGTTAGACTTTGATGTTATATTGGGGATGGATTGGCTTCATGCTTGTTTTGCGTCCATAGATTGTAGGACCCGAATTGTGAAGTTTCAATTTCCTAATGAGCTTTAAAATGGAAGGGAGGAAATTCCGTTCCTAGGGGAAGGATCATTTCATGTCTAAAAGCTTGTAAGTTGATTTCTAAGGGTTGTCTCTATCATATTGTGAGGGTCAAGGATCTTGAGTCCGAGATTCCTCCTTTGGAGTCGGTCCCCGTAGTGAAGGATTTTTCGGAAGTCTTTGCCGATGACTTACCCGGGATTCCTACCGAACGGGAAATAGATTTCGGCATAGATTTATTGCCGGATACACAACCTATTTCAATCCCTCCTTACCGAATGGCCCTGACGGAGTTGAAGGAATTAAAAGCTCAACTCAAAGATTTGTTGGATAAGGGTTTCATCCAACCTAGTATATCTCCTTGGGGTGCACCGTTATTATTTGTGAAGAAAAAGGATGGATCTCTTCGTATGTGTATTCATTACCGACAGTTAAATAAGGTGACCATTAAGAACAAGTATCCACTCCCTAGGATTGATGACTTATTTGATCAAATTCAAGGAGCGAGTTACTTTTCAAAAAATTGATTTGAGGTCGGGTTATCACCAACTTAGGGTGAGAGGTGTTGATGTTTCGAAAATAGCCTTCCGAACAAGATATGGTCATTTTGAGTTCTTAGTGATGTCCTTTGGTCTTACAAATGCCCCGGCAGCTTTCATGGACCTTATGAATCGTGTGTTTAGAAATTTTCTAGACTCATTTTTATTGTCTTTATTGATGACATCTTGATATACTCTAAAAGTGAGGATGATCACATGAATCATTTGAGCATAGTATTGCAAGCCATCAAAGATCACCAACTCTATGGTAAGTTTAGCAAGTGCGAGTTTTGGCTAAGATCGGTTGCTTTCCTTGGTCACATTTTTTCTAGTGAGGGTATAGAAGTTGATCCAAAGAAAACCGATGCGGTCAAAAGTTGGCCTAGACCTTTGAATCCTTCCGACATCCGAAGCTTTATGGGTTTGGCCGGTTACTACCGGAGGTTTGTTGAGGGATTTTCATCTATTGCATCTCCATTAATGGCCTTAACTCAAAAGAAGTCCAAGTTCGAATGGTCAGAATCTTGTGAAAAGAGCTTTCAATTGTTGAAATATAAGCTCACCTCCGCTCCGATTTTGACCTTACCAAAGGTCACCGAAGGGTTTGTAGTATATTGTGACGTTTCTCGAGTGGGTTTGGGTTGTGTCCTCATGCAACATGGTAAGGTTATAGCTTATGCCTCGAGACAATTCAAGGTGCATGAGAAGAATTATCCAACTCATGACCTTGAGCTAGTGGCCGTAGTCTTTTCTTTAAAGATTTGGAGACACTATCTCTATGGGGTACATGTGGATGTGTTTACCGACCACAAGAGTCTTCAATATGTTTTTAGCCAAAAAGAATTGAATCTTCGACAAAGGAGGTGGTTGGAACTCTTAAAAGATTATGATATGAGTGTCCTTTACCACCCCGAAAAAGCAAATGTGGTTGCGGATGCTTTGAGTCGTATATCTATGGGTAGTGTGTCACATGTGGAAGAAGAGAAAAGGGAGTTAGCCCGTAATGTACATAGGCTAGCCCGGTTGGGTGTCCGATTTGAAGATTCCCCAAAAGGCGGTGTCATGGTCCGTCATAATTCTGAGTTATCAGTTGTTGTTGACGTGAAGTCTAAGCAACATCTTCACCCTATTTTGATGGAACTAAAAGAGTCGGTTCTCAACAAAGCAATAGAAACTTTCTCTCAAGGAGAAGATGGGGTGCTTAGGCACCAAGGGAGATTATGTGTGCCGAATGTGGATGGCCTAAGAGAGACAATCTTAGAGGAGGCCCATGGGTCCCGATACTCCATCCATCTGGGAGCCACCAAAATGTATCGCGACTGACGTGAGATTTATTCGTGGAACGGAATGAAAAGAGACATAACAAATTTTGTGGCTAGGTGCTCAAATTGCCAACAAGTCAAAGCCGAGCACCAAGGATCGGGAGGTCTAACTCAAGATATTGATACCCCCACTTGGAAGTGGGAAGAGATCAATATGGACTTCGTGGTAGGTTTGCCTCGAACCCGTAGGCAACATGATTCCATTTGGGTCATTGTGGATAGATTGACTAATCAACCCATTTCCTTCCCGTCAAGGTTTCTTATTCGGCGGAAGATTATGCTTAGTTGAGGAGATTGTGAAATTGCATGGGGCCCCGTTGTCGATTATTTTGGATAAAGGTGCCCAATTTACTTCCCATTTTTAGAGGTCTTTCCAAAGTGGGCTTGGTACTCAAGTGAAACTTAGTACCACATTTCACCCTCAAATGGATGGTCAAGAGCAACGCACCATTCAAACCATAGAGGACATGTTGAGAGTGTGTGTCATTGACTTCAAAGGTAATTGAGATGACCACCTACCTTTAATAAAAAATTCCTACAACAATAGCTACCACTCGAGTATTGCTATGGCACCCTTTGGAGCACTTTATGGTAGAAGGTGTCGATCTTCGGTTGGATGGTTTGAAGTAGGTTAATTTTCTCTTCTTGGTCCTGAGGTAGTCTATGAGACTACGGAAAAAGTTTGACTTATAATGGATAGGTTGAAAACGGCTCATAGTCGGCAAAAGTCTTATGCTGATAATAGAAAGAGAGATCTTGAATTTGAAGTAGGTGATTGGGTCTACTTAAAAATCTCACCCATGAAAGGGGTGATGAGGTTTGGTAAGAAGGGGAAGCTTAGCCCCCGGTATGTTGGGCCTTATGAGATCTTGAAGTGTGTCGGAAAGGTCGCTTATGAGTTGAAATTACCCATCGAATTGGCCCGGGTTCACTCGGTGTTCCATATTTCTATGTTAAAGAAGTGTATAGGTGACCCGGTGTCTGTTCTCCCTCTAGAAGGTTTAGGGGTGAATGAGAACCTTTCTTATGAAGAGGTTCCGATCGAAATCTTAGATCGACAAGTTAAGAAATCGAGGAATAAAGAGGTGGCCTCCGTGAAAGTCTTATGGAGAAACCACCTAGTTGAGGGTGCAACATGGGAGGCCGAGGCCGACATGAAGTCCCGCTACCCTCATCTTTTTCCTCCTACTCCTAGCCATAGTTGAGGTTAGTAGTCTCTCTTAATTAGGTATAAATTGAAAATCATGTGTGTTGATGATTATGACATGATTTCCTTGTGTGTGCATATTTTTGTGAAAATTTATGCTTAAGTTGTATTTTGAATTTTTATGAATTATGTTTCTCATGGTTGAAATTGCACCCATAGATGTTGTGTGATGTTGTCTTCATGAGAGTTGTAGTGAGCATACTTGATGTTGTCAATTTAAAGAAATGTCTTGTTGATTGCTTAATATATATGTTGATGCTCATTGAATATGGAGAAGGCAGTTCCTTCTATACTTATGTGAAGTAAAGAGTTTTGAACATAGTGATGTTGTGGATTAAATTCCTATATGATATGATGAATATGATGTTGTTGATGTGACTGGTTGTTGTGCTGCTAGTTTGAGTCATTATCTCCCTAGAAAGAAGTCCAAGTGACATTCGAGGACGAATGTTCCTAAGGGGGGGGGATATTGTAACACCCCGAAAATTCTATGACTTAAGTTAGAGCCTCACCTTATGAATAATGACTTAAAAATAGTTAAAATGATGTTTCTAAAACTAAAGTAATGTAATTGACTTGGTTTGGAAGAGTAAACGTCAAGAAATGACCACAATGTCTGGAAACTAGAGAAGAATGTGTTCTAGTGTGTCCTTAGGTTTTGGGCAGGTTTGGGAGTGTCGTATGATGGTATAATCTTGTAAAAAGGTTTAAATTAGGTAAATATATGTTTATAGGGTCAAAACATTAGAATATGACGCCCCGGGGCCACCCGAAGGGTCCCCGAGGAGGACCCAAACCTTCGCCAAGCAAGCTGCCAAGGCAGCTTGCAAATTGCACTTAGAGGGAATAAGTACGCGTCGCGGACTAGCTCCCCCAAGGATAAAAACTTTAGTTCGCGACGCGGTCGTGTCGCGGACTCTATTGTCTCAAAATTTAATTCCAAATGTCTTCAGGGAACAGCTCCACGTCACAAACTTGTTCCGCGACGAAAATGCAGAAACTAGAAATAGATTATTACTTCATTAAAGAGTCCAACTAAGTGAGGGGTATTTAGGGTACTTTAGGGGATGTGTATATATTGATTTTTAAGTCAATTTACCTCACTTTTATCACTCAAACAGAAAACCCCAAAGATCTAAACCTAAAGTTCCTCCTTCTCTCTACTCTCTCTCTCTCTCTTCTCAAGAACTCCATTGAAGAAGATTGGAGATTCAATAAGAAGACCAACTCTCCAAGGGTTCAACTCAGATTTTCATGGTTAATTCATCTATAAGGTATGGTTGCTTATCACTCTTGGGATTCCTTTCCCCAAGAGGCCCCTTCAAGATGAATTTCAAAATCTCCAATTTCTAGGTTTCAATCCAAAAACGTAGGTCTTCTTTCTAAAGTAAAATTGATGTTATAAACTTACTTTTATTGATGTTATATGAACAGTTATGCATGAATTTATGTTGTATTGGCGGTTTCTTGAAGAATTCCCCATGAGACCCATGTTTCCCCTTCTTTTCCTAATTCTAACCCTAGTTTGTGTTGGATATTGATTGAAGGCTATGAATTGAATGTGATGTTATGTAATTCATTTTTGTATGATGATTCTACCCTATGTTATGTATAATTTCTATGAAATTAGGGTTGAGTCTTTGAATAAAGCCTTGAAGGCTATGAAGGGATTATGTCAATTCTTATATTGATGTTGATTAAGTTATTACTTCATGAATTACCTTGTATTATGTATTGGTTATGAATTAATTGGTAATTGAAGTATGGATGTCCCAAGAAGGGCAAGAAGGTATGAAGGTTGGTTCTTCTTTGAACTCAAGTATGAAAGGTGAATTACTTAGATTGTAATGGTGTTATACCTAATGTGTTATTGTGGTGTTGATGACCTAGTTTCCTCATCCTTGACCCTCAACACTTGAATTAGCTATGAAGTATGTATGTATGTTATGGTATGATTTCTATATGATTGAAAGGTAGTTCTCATGATTATAGTGTAATGTAAAGTGAAAGGTTTACTCACTTGCTAAGTGTTTCTAAAGTGAATGGATTGTTACTCACTTATGAACACATATGTGCTATTATGATAAGATGTCTACATAAGAGTCTAGTAAATGCTAATGTGAACTTATGTGATGACTAAAGATGATTACAAAAGGGAATTAGATGCTTAGCACCGAAAGGGCATGTATATGAGATGGGGGTCTCACGTTTAGTAAGTCCGGCTCCCCACATGGGTTTCCTCACGTTTAGCAAGTCCGGATTACCCACGGTATGTGTTGTCTCATGAGATGGAAACCCCCACGTTAGTAAGTTAGGGTTTCTAGAAGCAATATCCTTGACCCTAAACTATGTGCCCACATAGGATTCTAGCTTAGTGGATCCACCTAGATAGCTATGTACGGATGGTTACACCTTAGGCAAGTGTTAACCCTCTCTTTTCGGTGTGGGAATAGAACACCAGATTCCATGTAGCTCTCATGGTCTATGTCGGTTATTGCAATATTTCCCTAATGTAAAAGTAAATGAAGGTATGGAAGGTGTGAACTCTTACTAGGGCTTTCTTAAGGGTTTCTACATAGTGTAAGCGAAGGTACGAGACTTCTCTTGAACATTGCACTTGTGGAATCCTAAGAGATGGTTGTAGTAGTGTTCTCTTATGATTTTGATGATTATGACTTATGTATGTTGAAGCTATGTTATGTATGATCATTATGAATATGGTAAGTTATGATGAAATATGATCTTATGAGTGTATGCATGAAGTAGGTTGCTTAATGTGATACTTGGCTTTGAATTAGGTTATGGGGTTTTATTCTTTGCATTGCACTAGTATTGCTTAGGTTGTCTACATGTTGAGATGATATTATGTTGGGTTGGACTATGATGCTTAATTTGTGTGCATATTGGATTTACTTGGTGAAAAACATGTTTTGACTAAATGTCCTTTTATGCATATTTCAATGGTTTTTATGCATAGTAGTCATACTTAGTACGTGTGTTGTACTAATCCATATTTTCTCCCTTTTCCCAAACATTTAGGTTTGGGCCGTTGAGGATTCAAGCTTACTTCTCAAGACACTTGGAGTTGCTTCCCCAAGTTGGTGAGTCGTCAAGTCCGAGGACAAGACCCTATGATCTAGCTTCTATGATTAATTCTTTGCTTATGTTGAAAGACATTGTTGTACTTTCTATTTTCCAGACTTCTTATTGATGTAAGTGCTAAGTCCCATTTTCGATACTTCTATGTCTAGATGGTGCATTATGACAAAGTTAGATTCTATTTTTCATATATGAAGTGAAGTTGAACTTCCAAAGTAAAAGTTTTAAAATGGTCAAGGAGCGCCTTTTTAAAATCTTTCCAAATAATTGAGGGTGCACCTGTACCCTTAGATAGTTTCCAAGCCTCGTACCACAAAATGGCCACACCCTTTAATCTATATACTACTAGCTCAACTGCTTCTTTATCTGATACATGCATAACTTCCAAAGTCCGTTGGGTTTGATCGATAAATCTTGTGGGTCTTCATTAGGATCTGAAACGGTGGATGATGAAGGGTCAAAATTAAGAAAATCACGTATCGCACACTAGCAGCCCTTTCTGCACCTCTAGTACCTGCAATTGGAACCTCTTGCCCTTGGTCCACAACTATACGAGTCAATAATTGGACCTCGTTATTTAAATCTTACTCTGTAGCATTAACAGGGGGTTCTCGAGGTTCTGCTTCCCTTCTTAGATCTTCAGGAGATGGAGGTGTCGGGGAAGTCTGTGATAGAGAATCATCATGAGCCTCACTTTGTTCAGCACACCTAGGTGGTGATTGACTGGTCCCTTCTCCAACAACATCTATTTTCTTACCTATACTCTTACTCCTTCTTGTAACCGGCATCTTTACTATAATAAAGTAATTCAGAAGTTAGATACAATTCACCTACAACATTGGTTCTATTGCAAGATCTAAGAGATGAAAGAAGGAGGCAACTCATAAATGTCCCGTAGCTTCCTTCCTATAGATGTGGTGCACAATACTTCCATAAGTAAGACTCTATATAGACACGACTTTGTATACTTCCTAGGATGACCTGCTCTGATACCACTTTTGTCACACCAAAAATCCCATTGAGACGAACAGGCAATCGATGTCGTAAAGGCTCGAGAGAACCCACATATAATATATACCTACCATGCGTTTAGCTAAGATAATCATGAAGCTCTAACAAGTATATGTACAGGATACAATGATAAAATAACAACATAGGTAGGCCCAAAATATGTACACATGACTCAGTCGTTGAGGCCACAAATGTTTAGGAATCAACCACAACTCAATGCTATGCATTAGTCACAAAGCCTCTATAAGATAGACAGATTTAGAGTAGGTTGGGACGAACCCCGCCTTACCCTTAACTATGATACAATACCAAAATGAATCTACGAAGGGATGAGTAAAGCTCCGAATCAACCTGGAGCTCACCAAAAGTAGCTAAGTGTCGTGTGCTCCTATTGATGAGGTCTACTAGCAAGAGTACATGTGCCTGCAACATGAAATGCAACGTCCCCCACGAGGGACGTCACTACAAAAAAATGTACTGAATATGTAAGGCAATAACTTATATAAAACAAGGGCTTGAATGAAATCAAGTATCAATTTATGAGTGCATAGAGAAGAACAAAAGACTACCTCTGTTTACTCTTGTGGGATCATGTATGTTACATTATTTTCTTTACTTTTCTATACTTTATAATCTTTGTAGGGCATGTGATACAAATGACCAGTTGATCACTAGTAGAAGAGGATGACTCATGCTAGACATTTTAACCCTTGGGATGCTGCCCTCATTAATACATAAATTGGGATCGGCCCATGCTAGGCTTTCACCCCTGAGCTGCCACCCTTCTATACCAATTGGGATTGGCCCATGCTAGGCTTTTTCCCCTGAGCTTCCACCCTTCTATACCAATTGGGATCGTCCTATGCTAGGCTTTTTCCCCTGGGCTGCCACCCATAATTATACAGATTGCTTCACTTAGATTCTTTAATCTTTGAGATTGTTGTTTTGGTGGTCATAATCATTTTTTATATTTGGAACTATGGACCAGTTGTAGAAGACATGAAAATAATAACTTCAAGACAGTAACAATGACGTACGCACTACTTGTGAGCTTAAATGACACAATTGACTTCAATTGAATAAGAGGAGAATTCACCAAGCTTGCTTTTGCATATACCGTTTCTATACTAGCATATAGAAGGATAATTACACAAGTATAGAGTAATGAACATATAATGAAGTAATTCTACACACTAAGGAAAGGAGGAAAATATTGTTAGCTATTTGGAGATCATACATTGCCACTATATTTCCTTTACTAGGATTAGAACTTAGGAAATTCACTTCGTTGATATTAACCGCAAATATCAAATATCATGTCAAGGAATATGAAATCGAATAGCCTTACATACCTTATTCTCTGACCAATATAACTATCATGATTCAGCCTCCTCTTTTAGGTTTTAATCGACAATATAAGTCATGATAAACTAAAATTAGCATTTATCACACCATGAGGCTCGTAAAACAATAGCTAACTTTGACGGATAATGAGCCTATACAGCCCTTAAAATCATGTGTATCACCAACCCTCCTTCTCTATCCAATATATACCTTATATATCCTTTTGCAAGATTATCAAAGCTGCCCCAACAACAATACACATAAAACAACCTCAAATATTCTTTATCATACAACCAAATATTGAACTCACCACCCCTTGAATTCTTCATGACAACACTCCCATAATTCCTCACTCAAACTCATACATAAGGAGGAAAAAAATGGAGCAGCTACCTTACCTCAGTTTCTGCAATTTCTCCTTATAACCTGAACTTTTCTAGAACTTCAACTTCCCTTCTCACTTAAACAAAAGAAGAAGAGAATAGTTTCTTAATAACCAAGAAAAAACTGAGCAGTAGCTTGTGGGAACTTCTGCCTTGTTCTTATAATTAAGCATGAATAACATGTTTTTCTAGTCTTCAATGGGAGAATTAAGCTAATTCCATAAGGGACATTTTCATAAGTATGCAATGATCAAGCTAAAACATGTATTGTTAGAGTTAGAAACCATAAGTCATAAAACCATGATCATTGCAAGTGAACATCATCTTTGAACACATGTGAGATACTTCTTGAATTAACCTTAGTTCATTGTTATTGTGGAATGAGCCTTAACCGACATAAAGACCATGTGAGCTATAACATGATCCCCGGTGTCTCCCACACTGAAAAGACGTGTCCTACTTGCCAATGTAGAACCATGAATCTGCGCTAAAGTGGATCTACTAGCTATGTATCTAGACCGTCATCCTATGGGGGTACATATGTAAGGGATAAAGAGATTGCTTCTAGAAAATCCGACCTCAACACGGAAGAGCTTCCATCTCAATATCCTCTCGGTGCTAAGCATAATTCCCATGGAGTAGCTATTGAGTCTTGGCTCATCTTATCTTTAAAACACATGGGTAGTCTCCCCACGTCTTATCATAGGATAGCTCCTTAGACCATGTGTGAGAAAACCTTTCACCGTCCATGATCTTTTCATAATAGCTTCTAAGCCCATAGTCTCATGTGGCCAAGCTTCACATAACATATAGACAATCTCATCTATAAGCTTTTCTTGAGTCATAAACATACTTTCATGAACATGCTTTCTTTCAATAACTCATAAGCTCCATCATGTCTTCAAAGTCAAAACATATTCGAATTCATTTAAATCTATTTCATAAATAGAAGATATGTATATTTTCATAAATTCATCTTTCATAGTTCAAGACCCACTTTCAATCATCAACATCTAGGAAACATGGGTTAGACATGGGTTCATAGAAATTCATCATAATTTCATGTAATTCTATCAATTGATGCTTGATTTCATATAATCGTCTTTCATAATCCAAGACCCACATCATATCATCACAATTTGGAAAACATGGGTTATGCATGGGTTCATGGGAAATCAACTTAAAATAATGCAATTACTTCAATTCATTCATAAAAGTCATAAAACAATCAATTAAATCAACATTGAAAGGAACCCATGGAAATTGAAGAAAACCCTAACTTAATGGGGAATATAACTTTACAAAATTGGAGAATTTGGGAACTCCATGGATGGAAGGATCCATGGATGACTATCACACTTTGATGCCAAAAGCTTGGAAACAATGGAGGATTTGGAGGCTTGATCTTGAAATCCTAGCTTTCTTCTTTAATTTCTAGAGAGAAAAATATTTGAGAGGAGGAGCTTGATCTTCTTTTGGAAATTTCAGAAAATGAATTTAGTTTGGGTTATTTGGGGTTTTAAATTCATTATATAGGGCTTTGGGTAGAAGGAAAAATGACATAGTATTGAGTTAAATCAATGTGGGGAAAAGATTCAAAAGTCCCTGACTGGAAACTGCCGAATTGGCAAGATGGAGGCCAAAACGGGTCGTCATCATCATCACTGCCCGTCAAACGGGTCGTGATTAAATTATGTCAGACAGTGCTTCACTATTTCGGGCATAAATTTTTACTCCGAGATGGGAATTAGGTAAACTTGGTGGCGTTGGAAAGAGGACTCAGAGACCTTTAATTTAATAGGTGATAGGCCACCTAATTCATTTTGTACTAAATGATATGATCGTTTGAAGTTGACCCAAAACTCTAAGTCTAATGAAAATCCTTCACGGTCCGTGTGGGGCTTCACGCGCCATTGTGATGCCCATGGCCCTTGACTAGTATGTAGGGGAGGACCCACCTGCTGCCTTGACCCTCTTTACAACCACTCTAACGGACAGTGATGGTCACCACGAGCTGTCTAAGGGTCTGTGGCAGGGGAACCTATTTTTGGGTAAATTTTGGAAAGACTTCACGAGCACCAAAATGGGCGGTGGTCCCCTTCACGGCCCGTCTAGGGCTCCGTGGAGGGTCCTATGGTCCAGTTTTGGGCTTGTGACTTGCCCGCTTGACCCCTTTCTAGCCTTTCCTGAATCCGAGCTGTTACAAATGTAATATGTTGTCACGACCCCACTTCCTGAGTCATGATGACATCTACTAAAACCCACTAGTAGGTAAGCTGACCCGTACCTAGAGCAAGAAGTAGCGAGTACCAGGGTAGAACTAAATAGAAAGTAATACTAACAATAAGAAAAGACAAAAAATGGAAAGCAAACCAAACTTATATACAAAGGACCCCCCCTTCTCCCCACATTGAACCTGGAAGTCACTAGTACAGAGCTATCTAACGATATAAATACAAGTCCCAAACGTGGACCACAACAAGTTGTCTCAAAGGCAAAAGACGCTCACAGGAACAGAGAGAAACATGATGATCTATAACGCCAAGTGGTCACCGTCGTCTGTGATATCCATAAGCTGGAAAAGACGACACGAACGATCACCGCTGGTAGCTGGTACTAGGACCTGCATCACGTGAAGATACAAGTGTAGTATAAGTACCAAATCAAGGTACCTAGTATGCATCATAGGCCGATAGAGCAAGAAAGGTAAAGACAATCAGGAAAGATAGAATCTAGACACAAATAAAAACCAAAGGGGATATGAAATGAAGGCACACGAGCATACGTAAGGTAAATCTAAGTACAACTAAACTAAACCTAACTGGACCCCATAGGCCAGAAGGTTTTGCAAGTTTAAATAAAACCCGAACAGACCCCAAAGGCCCGACAAGTACGTATAATAACTAAGTTTACAAAGTAGAAGTGTAATCCAAATCCAAATCTAAGAACCAATCAACTCCTAGCCCAGCTAGCAAGAGTGATAAACAACTCAACCAGTCAACTCCCAACCCAGCTAGAAATAGTGACTTTTAACCCAGGCCACCCAACAATCCACTCCTAGGGGCGTCAACCACCTAGCTAGCAAGAGTGCCTCGGGGGGGGGTGTCAACTCCTTAGAGGATCTTAGATATCCAGGCCGCCCAGCCAGCTAACTCTCCCAGAGGCATCAACCACCCAACTAGCAAGAGTGTCTGGGGTGTATCCACTCCGAATAGGATCTCAAGTAGGCTCTAAGCCACCGTCGATCAACGTCCACTCCCAATGATATCACAAAAGGCTAAAAGCCAGAAGCACTTAAATCTCGAGGAAGCACACAATCTCTGGTAACACATCGGAGCACATAAATAGGGAGAGGAGATAAGAAGGATAACAAGCAATGCAAATGCCTAAGCTAAGGCTCATACTATCAGACCAAGGCTGCTATTCAGGTTTATAGGGACCTAGTCCATCCGAAATGATGTCGAAGACATACCATAGTCACATGGTGCATGGGTCTAAGAAACACTAGTCTATCCTAGACTAATGCCAAATCATGCTAAAAAACAAGTAATCAAACTAGTAAAACACATAGCATGCTACAACACACATACAACCCCTATCAACATGGTACTACCCTTGAAACAGTAGTACTCAACCCTAAATCATATTATCTAGTAAGAAAAGAAGAAATAACTAGGTACCCGCCACCAATTTACACTCATCATCATGAATTTACACATTAATGCATTATTTAATTAGAAAGGAAGTTGTAGCCTATCTATTGGCCGATCGTGCGCGCTCGAGATCACAAGGCCAGAGCTTTTACCTTTCGAATAACCTCTGGATGTTGCCACACTATAAAAATAGGATCACAATGTCAATACGGTCGTTTAGACACCAAAATCACCCAAAACAGAGACATACCATTTTTTAGAGTCAAATGGAAATTGTGGGATTTGTGTCAGAAATTCTGGAATTAACTCCGTCAAAAGGTCCTCATATATGCCTTGAACTTATGTCCCAAAATAGAACACAACTAAAGACTCGAAAATCAGCTAATACAACAACACAATGAAAACTCAAATCAAAAGGGACGGGGTAGCAACTTACCGACAATGTTCACAAGATGTCATGCATAGTGGGGTCATCTAAGGTGTTCCTATATACAAGATCATGACTAGGTTAAAGGATCCTAGCACTCATTACATCATAAGATGGAACACACAAAGACATCATGGCGAATTTAAGACAAACTTCACCTTCTCTCGACAAATAACTCCTACCCCCATAAGATGCACAATCAACAAGATCATACTTGATGTTTGCATAATCAAGACACAACTTCCAATGCAAGTGTCTACGATCATACAATAGTAAAGTAATAGAAAAATAAAATTAAGTTCTAATTAGTCATAGCTAAAAACATTATCAAATACAAACATATTAAATCTAAGGGGAGTGTCAATTAACAATGGGGGTTTGTCACAAGTAAGTTAAAACAACGAAAATAAAAAGAGTACTAATCAAGGAGATGGGATTCTTGGAATGTGATAGGAATACGGGTTAAACTAGATCATTGGGTCCATGATTTTAATAATAAATTTGTTGAATATTTGTGACTAGGCTAGACTATAGTAGGGGTCAATTCTCTCTCGAGCAACTTACCCCGAATCAACCCGGTTTCTCTCGAACACTGAGTTGCCGCATTAAGCACAGCCTCCGCCTTAGCCCACTCACTCTCTCGAGCTGAGTGTGTGGGAGAAGGACTAGGGTTCACTCTCTCGAGTTGAACCTCATGTTGACCCAATCCTATTGGCCATCAATTTAGTAGTCTTAGTTTTACGACCTCTCTCCCGAGTAAGCCGAAAACACAAAGGTGAAATCGTATTTACAACTACAATTTCATTAAGTTCCAACACAACTACTAAACGAAATCACATTTAAACAAAGATTAAACTATCAGCAAGGAAGACCCAACAATTAACTTAACCCATATTCACAAAATCACACTCCAAGAATTGGGGTTTTTAGCTAGACATGTATAAAAGATAGAAATTTATACCAATATGAGCTTGCATTCAAATGGGTATGAAGATTTAAGTCTCAAAACAAGCCCAGAGTGAAGAATCTCCGAGACCCAAGTCCAAAATCTTGGAGTTGAAACCCTTTGAGTCTTCAAGTTCTTCAAAACCCTCTCAAACTTAGAACTCAAAAATAGAAGCAAAGTTGAAAAGTAATGTTCAAAGCTAAAAAATTCGACACTAAGCTACAACTCTCAATGAGTATTTATAGTGTTTGAAAATTTGTGCTGCAGCGGATCACTCAGTGCAGTTAGTTGGGATCGCCTATCAACTCGGCGATCCGCCATTTGGTATAGTTCATCGCCGTCTTGTGTTAGCCTTCAGCATTGTCGTGTTTTGGATCATTAGACAACATAGTACTACTTTGCGGAACTGCTCGGCGACACACCAACTGCTCCTTTTCACCGCGGATTTGATCCTTTCTTTCAGGGCTCAACACACTGGAACAAAAGGCGAGGATAAGACCTTTTGGTGACTCGCTGAATGGGTTCGGCGATTCTCAGATCTTCATTTCTTCGTTCTTTCAGCTGCCTTTGTTCCTTTTTGCTAAGTAGAGTCCATGCTTTCCCTCAAACTCCAAATACCTGAAACTTAAGGGTTTTCATCAGATATTGAGATAAAATGTGCATTTGAGGACACTAATTCTATCAAAATATAACCCTAAATGAGTCCAATTTGTGGACTCATCAACACCCCCAACTTAAACTTTTGCTTGTCCTCAAGTAAAACTCAAGTTCGTAGTTCAAAAAGGACGTCTCAAATAGTGCTACACAAGACTAGATCATGAATGTACACAACAAGACTTAATTTACTCATGCAAGGATCAATTGTGTACACTAAGATTCAAGTTGTGACACACCATTACCAAAAATTCTTAAGCTCGCAATACTTGCTTCAAATGCAAGTTCAAGCTCGACAAAAGTATTCGAATGTCCTCACACAAAAGATGATTCCATACTCACACATAATGGTTTAGTAATTTAGAGCTTCGGAATCAAATGCAACACTCACTGTCACAAAGAAGAACACAATGCATGCTTTCACCCATAGGTTTGCCCGTATTTTCCAATCATCATTTGTTTCAGCTCACTCAAGATTAAAATGGTCTTTTCAAGGCTTGTAATGTGGTTGAGTGCAAAGGTATGGTCATTTAGGCTTAATGACTTTCATCCTCATGAAATATGGTACTGACAACACTTCCTTTCTTCTTCCTTCATCATTTTGTTTAGTGCGCATAAGTCATCCTTTTATTCACTTTCCATGGATTGTTTGGGAACCTCGTTTCTTTTGCATTTTTCAACTTTATTCCACGACTTTTCTTTTTCATTCTTTTTATTTTTCTCTTTTTTTTTTGTATGGAGGGGTTTCATTTTTCTAAACACCATGGGTTAAAGGAGACTTTCCTTGCACTTCTTGGCTTTCCCTTTTCTTTTCACCACACCCCAACTTAGGCTTTTGGCCTAAGTTGGCTATTCAATCAACTACAAATCAAGAGGATTATAGGTAGTGGATTAAGAGAGGTCATGTTATCATCAAGTTTCTTCAAAAGAAAGATAAGATTCAAGGGGTGTTCAAAAGAGGTTCACACACTCACAAAGTAGGCCACAAAAGAGGTATATGTCAAACTGGCTCACACTCTTCGAAGTTGCCTAAGATCATATCAAGAGATAGCTTTACTTAGTTGACCAGACCAACGGGGAAAATTCTAGGTGTTATCATGCATGGTTCAAGTAAGCTCATCACACAAGGCATCGACACTAAAGTCAAACAAGACTCCACACCTTCGCTAGTGTGCAACGTTCATCGCAAGAAAATCAATTCGATACATTGGCTAATCACAATGAGATGCAAAGAGTTCACATACTGTCTATGCAACTTCATTTGGTCTCATCGTAGTCGCACACTCATGTTTGTTGGATTATGAGCACTATTCAAGCCATCGGTATTGATCAAAACTGAGAGTTAAATTTGCTAAAGAACAACCACTATCTAGTGCATACAAGAGGTGGCAAAAATTTTAAAGAAAATTTTAAAAATTTTCGGAAAGGTCAAAATCATTTTTCAATTAAAACAAAAGGAGCCACAAGCCAAATATATAAACAAAACAAATATGCACAGATATAGAACAACAAAGGTGGGCCTCACCCCATTACAATTAAAAACATTTGTCCTCAAACGCAAATAATATTATCCAAATGTTAAAAATTAAGAAAGACAGAGAGGGAGGTAAAAAGGGGATCATGTCCAAGCAGTCGCTCCATCTATTTGTGTGTCAGTGCTTGGGGTATCAGTTTGGCCTCACGTCTCAGTACTCTAGGTCACACTAGAAGGACCAGCTCCACTAGAGAAAGAAAAAAGAGTATTCGCCATGGAAGCCTATACAACCGCATCTATCATAATTGCTTCAATCTTTGTCAGGTCCTTGTCTGCAGCATCCACAGTTTCCTTGAGCAATTCCTCATATGTCTCTGCCTCCGACTCAGGCTCAACTGTCTGCTCAACTCTATCCTCATTTCTGGCACATCTGGGATCTCCACCGTTTCGAAGACCATGGACATATCGGTGGCCTTCAACTGAACCACATCAATCCTCCAAGCAGTAATAGCAGCCTTTAATGTTGTCACCTCATTTGTGGCCCCTTGGTCAAGCTCACACACCATTATTCTAGCCTCAAGAGCATCGATGGTAGCTCTCATTGGAGTCACAACATCAGTTAAGGCAGTCTGAATCATACCAGGAATGGAG
Source organism: Solanum microdontum (assembly GCA_036250385.1). NCBI lineage: Eukaryota > Viridiplantae > Streptophyta > Magnoliopsida > Solanales > Solanaceae > Solanum > Solanum microdontum. The sequence continues at coordinate 13,856 of JAJONQ010004298.1, read as the reverse complement.
GTCTCAAGTCTGGCTACTCGACGATCCGCAGAATAGGCAAGCTATCCCATCTGAAGTAATGACGCCTGGGTGATCGGAGGACGAGAGAGAGCAATCGCAGTGGGTCTGGAAGGCAGTGCAGCAACAGAAGAGCCTGGAGTGTCAGAGGGAGTAGGAGTAGTTGTACCTGAAGGTCCAGGGGTCGAAGTAGGCAAAGATGCCTCTGCAAGTGATGGTTCTGTGTTTACTGATTCCACCGTGGCTGCCTTTTTCTTTTCTGCTTGATCCTTAAGGTACTCAGCTTCGATCTTCTGGATATCAATGGAGGATGTGGGAGTTACCTCCACATCCTCCTTTGCATCTCTAGGCACCCAAGCACATTTGCACAGCTCGGTGATCAGTACCGGGAAGGGAAGTGACGTCTGGTGCTGCCTTGCACGCATAAGCATCTCAGAAGCAACGATCCATCCCAGGTTTAGCTTTGTTCCCTTGATGAGGCAACCTAAGAAGACTGCTTTTGCATGGCGAATGATAGATTCATTCTGTGAAGGCATAATCATGCTACTGATGAAGCTAAACCAATACCTCACTTCCACATTTATGTCCTTCTTCTCGATAGTTGCCCCAACCTCAAGCCACTTAGGAGTTCCGTCTAATATTAATAGGGCCAACCATTGTTTCATATCCTTCAGTGACGTCTTTCTGATCATAATCTGACTGTTGTCCTTAAGTGTCGCAGAGCATCCCAGAACGACATTTATAGTATGAGGGTCACATTGCACCTTCTTTCCCCTGACAACTACATAGTTAATTGGTTTAAATTTGGCAGTCGGCTTCTTCCCTCATGGTATCAATGCACTATACTTGTTGTAGAACTCTCTGACCCAACTTGGAATATATGGGCCACGGGGTTTGTGAAGATTTGGAAGTTATGAGATTTCATACATCTGATAATCTCATGGTATCTATCAATCACTCCATCCGTGGAGAGACGCTTCTCCTCAATAATTGTCCTTAATCCCTTCATCTTTAATCTGTTCATCCGTGGCCACAAGTTTGGCGATTCTCAAATCTTCATTTCTTTATTCTTTCAGCTGCCTTTGTTCCTTTTTGCTAAGTAGTGTCCATGCTTTCCCTCAAACTCCAAATACCTGAAACTTAAGGGTTTGCATCAGATATTGAGATAAAATGTGCATTTGAGGAGACTAATTCTATCAAAATATAGCCCTAAATGAGTCCAATTTGTGAACTCATCAATACTCAAAGCGATAGTAAAGAAAAAAGTTTAGAAAACTACCATTCCCCGTACGCAACTGATTAACGTTTCAACTACACCTCATCCAATTCTAGGAGCGAATGACCGTTAAGCAGTATAAAACCCAACAATGAGTTGGGGTCGAAATCATAGGGAGCGGTACGTGTTCAAATTTTGTTATGAAGTATAAATATGGTCCAAATAGTTATAGAAATAGAAATTATGGAGAAATACATGTAAACAAGTCTAAAGGGATGACAATGAATGTCATATCAGGGGTTTTGGTTTGCACTTATCAGCTACAACGCAATCAAACAAGAGAAAATAACAATATAGAGAGGAATTCTCGGGATGTGATTGATTATAGGCAAATTTTGCTATATGGGTAATTGAAACTACTAATAGATAGCTAAATATCAGTGGGTAGGCTAGACTATGATTGAAATAGTTTTCTCTCGAACAACTATCACGTTTCAAGTGATTTCTCTTGAACATCAACAAGATTAACAAATAAGAACTGCCCACAACCTTAATACATCCTCTCTATCGAGCAAGATGGGTAGGATTAGGTTTACGATTAACTCTCTCGAGCTGAACCCATATCAACCCAATACCTACAAACCATTAATCAAAAGATTTGGTTCAAAAACCTCTCTCTCAAGCAGGCTAAGAACTCAATGTTAGAACTGCATTCGCAACCATAATTCATAGATTAAAACACAACTAATGATTAAAACCACTTCAATATAGCATTTAAATTAGTAGTTAACAATACCCATAAGCTAATTCAATTCATAATCACATAATCACACCCCAAGAATTAGGGTTTTAGCCACACATCATAAAAATAGGGAAACGATTACCAAATACATTCTCCATAATCTCGGAAAATGTTCCCAAGTCTTTACAATGGTCCAAATTGAAGAAATTTAGAAACCCACATGCAAATCCTCAAAATTAAGCTTCAAAATTCTCAAAGTCTACAATTAGCACTACAAACTAAGAGAAAACTTTAACTCTAGAATGGGAACTGTAATATCTGGGGGAGAACTCCTCAAAATCCCTTTTAAAATCCAATTTATAGTTTCCCAAAATTTAGCGTGAAAGTCCTGTTGGCGGTTTAAGTCGGGCTTGCCGAGTGGTTCGGCGATCTGCCCTTTGCTCCCTTTCATCGCCATTTTACATTGGTCATCAGCCTCCTGTAACTTTGGGTGATCAAACTTGTTGTCGCAGAATCGATCGGCGATTCACCGAATGCTCACTTCTATCGCCACCTTGGTTTCTTTCCCCAAGGCTAGCACACTGGAACATTAAGCAAGCTGAAGAGCCACTCGGTGTTTCACCGAGTGGTCTTGGTGATCACCGGGATCTCCTTTTCTCCACTTTTTCAGCTTGTTTTGCTCCTTTTTGCCTAGTAGCATCCTTGCCTTGCTCCTTAGCTCATATACCTGAAAATCAATGCTTTAACATTAGTTTATAGCATAAATTAGGCATTTGAGGACATAAAAACTATTAAAACAAAGCCCTAGATGAGCCCAAATCTTGGACTCATCAATACCCCAACTTAAGCTTTTGCTTGTCCTCAAGTAAATATCAAGATCAACAGTTCAATAAGGATGTCTCAGATAGTGCTGCATAAGACTCAGCATGAATGCACACAAAAGGTTCAAACTACACATACAATGCTCAATTGTGCACTCAAAGATTCAAATTGTGACTCACCAATATCAAGGATACTCAAGTTCATAATACTTGCTTCAAATGCAAGTTCAAGCTCAACAAAGGTACTCAAATGCCCTCACAACAAAGATGATTCCATATTCACACAAAATTTCTCAATAGTTTAAAGTACTGAAATCACATACAACTCTCACACTCAAAAAGATGATCACATACATGACTCCACCATAGGCTTGCCCTTATTTTCCAGCCAACATTCATTTTAGCTCACTAAAGATCACAAAGGTCTTTTTAAGGCTTGTAACGTGGCTGAGTGTAAAGGTATGGTCATTTAGGCTTAGTGGCTTCTACCTTCATAAAGTATGGCCTAAAAATCACTATTTCTCCTTCTCTTTCATATTCACACATGTTCCAAACTCCACCCTATTATTCAACTAGACATGAATCATCAGATACCCCATTTTTTCATATGTTCACCAATTTATTTCACAATTCTTACTCTTTTTCAATCTCTTTCTTTTCTTTCTTCTTTTCTCTTTTTCTTTTTTTTTTATATGGAGGGGTTCCATCTTTTTCAAAACAGTCCAATAAAGGGGGAGTTTTTCACACTTCTTGACTTTCCTTCTTTTTCACCACACCCCCAACTTAGGCTTTTGGCCTAAGTTGTCTATTCAAAAGTACTAATACTTCATAAGGGTTATATGTGATGGAATAAAGAGATCAAAGTTGCTCAAGTTTCTTCCAAGAAAAGGGTAGGCTCAAAAGGTGCCAAACTAGGTTCACACATCTAACAAGGTTGGCCACAAAGAGGTATGTTGTCAAGTTTTTCTCACTCTTGAAATTCTTGCCTAAGATCATTTCAATTGTTCACTTCACTCAATCAATCGGACCAACGAGGCAAGTTCTAGGTGTCATTAAATGCAATGTTCTAGATGACGTCACCACACAAGGCATTGGTACCAATATCACACAAGACTCCACACTTTCTAGCTAGCGTGCAATATTCATTACAAGAGACTCATTCGAAAATTGGGTAGTCACAACGAGATGCTAAAAGTTCACATATTGCATATGTAACTTAGTTTTCCTCATCATAACCGCACATTCATTTCGTTCAATTAGAGAACTATTCAAGTCATCAGTATTGATCACAACTGACACTCAAATTTGCACAAGAACAACCACATTCATACACACAAGAGGTGGCAATTTTTTTAAAAAGTGGTTCAAAAACCACTTTCAATTTAAAACAATGAGCCACAAGCTAAGAACAACCACAATACCACAATCAAGGTATGTATAAACAATTGTCTTAAAATCCACAAAAACACCATCAATATAGAACTAATATTCACAACACAACCCAAAGAGGTTGGTATGGAGATACCTCACCCCATCCAACAAAAATAAGCAGTTGTCCTCAAATGCAACTATAACAGAAATAGAGTATAAAAAGGTAACAGAGAGGGAGGGGAAAAATCATTCTGCTAGGCTAAGCCTGGGTGAAGTCTGCATCTCATTCACTGCATTTGTCTAGGCATCAATGCCAAGTGTCTCATCAACCTTAGCTCCACTGGAGCTCACCATTGAAGTATCCCTGAGGGAGGCCTGTCTAGCTGTCTCAAATATGGCGCCCTCCAAGTCAGCCAGATCCTCATAAACAACCTCCTCACGCACACCAAGCTGCTCCTCATATGTCTCAACCTCAGACTTAGCAGCAGCAACATCAGCCCTAATATCATCTCTGGTGGTAACTGGAGGCACCTCAGAGCAGGCTGGAATATCTGCACTCAGGTCATCTATGAGGATTTGGCTGACTTGGACGGTGCCATGTTTGAGACTGTAGGTCAAGCATCGCTTCAGGACACGTCTATGGTGAGATCCAGTGGAGTCAAGGATGTTGAGACACCGGGAACTGATTCCCAGACAGAGGAAGTGACTAATATGCAGACATCACCCTGGCTTAGCCTGGCAGGATGACTTTTTGCCTCCCTTTCTTCTTTTTTTTAGACTGATTTTGTTTTCTATTTGCATTTGAGGACAACTGCTTCTTTTTGTTAGCAGGGTGAGGTATTTCCATACCTACCTCTTGTGGCTGTTTTTGTGAATATTGGTGTGATTTTGGTGTTTACATATATATATATATATATATATATTAGTTTTTGATAGATTGTGGTTGTTGATAAATTGTGGCCCATTGTTTTAATATGAAAATGGTTTTGAACCAAATTTGAAAATTTTTGCCACCCTTTTGTGTGTGATTGTGGTTGTTCTTGTGCAAATTTTAGTGTCGATTATGGTCAATACCGATGACTTGAATAGTGCTCTTAATTGAAAAAAATGAACGTGAGGCTATGATGAGGCAAACTAAGTTACATAGGCAATATGTGAACTTTTAGCATCTCATTGTGACTAGCCGATTGTGGATTAAGTCTCTTGTGATGAACATTTCACGCTAGTGTCACGACCCTAGGGTACCCCCTAGATGTAACACAGTGTACTCAACCCCAAAGGGGTCTTATACAAGCCCTTAGCATATCATAAACATAAGTAATAGAAATGATGCGAAATTTAAAATTTTTTACAATCGAAGTCTTTTCATAAAATCAATGGAAGTCTAGACATTGTCTCATTAGTCCATCTAATACAATCGAGAATCAATAAGGGTCACAGCCTTTTACAACATAGTCGCAAAAGAGAAAGTAAGAAAGACACTAAAAATGAACAACTTCCGTCCTCGAACTATGAGGACTCACCAAAAGTGTGGGGATAATCAATCCAGGCTTTGAACAGTAGGAGAAGCACACCTCAACGACCGGTCCCTACACTTAAAGAAAAATGTAGAAATATGGGTTAGTACAAAATTGCACTAAGTATGGGAGCCATGCAATAAAATCCTTAAAACATGCTAAAAGGGACATTTTAGTTGAAACCATGCTATATACCAATTTTGAACATCATCTTTGAAATAGTTGGAGAATGTAACTCATAAGAAAACTCATGTACAATTCATCATGGCATAGAGGATATCAACATAATCACAAGCATAGCCTCCAACATAAACATCATGCATACACCAATCATCATAAGACATAGTTCACATACATAGTTAAATACCAAGATCATCATCATAGTAGAATCATCACCTAAGTAACCCTAAGGCATACTTGTGCAATGCATAGATAAGATCCCATAATCTCATCTACACTAAGTACCACTTTTAGGCCACCATGCTCATACTTATCATACTTTGACCTCATTCATAGTTAGTACTCATAGACAAGGAAACATTCATGTTCATTAACTTGTAACAAGGAAAGTCACTCATAGCAATAATCCATATCATGCATGCATAAATTCATATATCTTTATAGCATAAGAAAACCACACGATGACCCCTTTCCAAAACCTACTTGTGCAATGCATAAGTGAAGTCCCATACCCCACTCACACTAAGTAGAGCTCGTTGAGAAGTGTTCATGTTCATAATTCATATAAAGCATGCATTAACTCATAAATCATGATATCATAAGAGAAACATATCATGAACACTCTCAAAGCCTACTTGTGCAATGCATGAATGAAGTCCCATACCTCCACTCATACTAAGTAGTACCTCCTGAGGAACCATAGTGCATAACTCATGTTCTTGTTCATATTCTTATTCATGGAGGGAAAATAGTCTTAACCGACATAGACCATGTGAGCTACATGGAATCCGGTGTCATGTCCCACACCGAAAAGAGATGTCCTACTTGCCTAAGGTAGAACTACATGTATTAGCTTTTAGGTGGATCCACTACCTAAAGACCTATGTGGGCACATAGTTTTGAAATAGGGAGATTGCTTCTAGAAACCCCAAACCTATTGTATTGACGGGGGAGCTTCCATCTCATGAGATTCTCTTTAGAGAACCCGGCCTTTTGAATTGACGGGGGGGCCTCTACCTCACTTTCCATATCCACTCGGTGCTAAGCATTATTTCCTAAAATTGAGTGTTTTAGTCTTGAATTGAATTTACATGCATGAAGGAGTGTCTAAACCCTCCACCCAACACAATTCATAAAATAGCTCATAGATGTAATAGGTGAGAATGGACTTTCAACCTTAGAATCATCATTAATTATGTGAGGAAAACTTTCACATTATAATCATGTGCTTTCATGAGAATAAACTTTCAATCAACACAAGAAGATTATCATGGTCATGTACATTTCATGCATAGCAATGTGTAAAGGTGCATATGAGAAATAGCTTTCAATTAACACCATAGATACATCATAATCGTGCTCATGCATTGGGTGTGTGTTCTTGTCCTTTCAATGAGACAAAAACAACATTATTATCTTAGACACTTCACTCTTAAAGTATCCATAAAGCATGTACATAATATCACAACCATGCATAATGCTCATAACTTGCAGACAAGGATCATAGATCATATCAAATCCACACATCTAGCATTCATTAAATTAGACATGGATATAATTGTAATTCAAGCAGTTCATTCATTGTATGCATAAGCTCATGTACTCATATTATAGGTCATGTGGGTAAAGTCCTTCCATAATAATACCATATATAATTCAACATGCATAATAGCTTCCTTCTTAAAGCCTCAATATTCATAGTTCATTCATTTTAGCTTTTACCCTTTAAGCCTTAGAAGTCATCTTCATACTACAAACATTACTCTCAATCAATACCTCACATGGTCATCATGTAAACCTAACTCTCAAGGTAAACTAACTACATGCTTCATTCTTAACCAATTATAGTCATATAGCATCAAGTAAACACAATCTCAATACTACCCAACCATGATCCATCATATAAGCCTTAACTTAATTCATTCATGTCTACAAGCATTAATTATAAGAAATTCATATCTAGGTCATCTAATCTAAGGCAATTCATAAAGAAGTTCATCAATCTTAGAAGGTCACATCTAAACCCTCAATTGGCGTCTTTCATGGCATAATACTTGGCCATATCACTTTCGCCCTACAATCTTAGGTTAATCAAGAATACATGCATAATCATACTAAAATCATGTAATAACGCCATAAACAATTATTATGTACTCAATTGAGCCAACATACAATAATACCCACACTTGAAGATCCAGATTGGGAAAATTGGGGATTTCATGGGTTCGTGGGGTGATTCATCATAAATCAACATTAAATCATCAATTCAGTAATAATCCTTCATAATTAAACCATTTAAAACATTTTGAAAGAGAACCCATGACTTAGATTGAAAACCCAACTTTTGAGAATTGGAAAGCTTTGAAATCTAGTTTTGGAAGGGCTCTATGGGTGAAGGCTACCCATAGATGAAAATAAACCATACCTTGATTAAGAATCTTCAAATAATTTGAGAAAGAAGCCTTGAATTCTCCAAATCCTAGCTCCAATTCTACTCTTCTTTTTCTTGGAGTTTTAGAGAGAGAAATATTGTGAGGAAGAAGAACTTTTTTATTTGATTTGGATCTTGGGGTTAATGAAGTAAATGAGGTGTTTTATGACTTTAAATAGTTTATATATATGCATAAAGTCCATATAAAAGGACCCCCACTTAAAACCAACTAAAAAGGAATTTACCAAAATGACCCTCATTAGGCAGCCCACTCCCAGGCACCACGGCAGGGCTCACGAGCCGTGGTCCTTCCCGTGGTCCTTGGGCAGTGTCTAAGCTTTTGATTCTTGGCCTCCACAATGCTAAGGCATGACCACGAGACCTCCCACGATCTGTGGTCAAGATCACTGGTCGTGGTGATGGTCGTGGTCCCTAGGCAGTAGCTTGGCCTCAAGGCCTTGCCTCCCACATGACTAAGGGGACTTCACGAGACCCTTCACAAACCATGGTCAAGGCCACTGGTCGTGAAGGTGGTCATGAACATGGGGCAATACATTGCCAAGGTTGGGGCAGCCTTGGCCTTTGGCTTAGGCTTTGCCCCTTTGCCTTAGCATTTACTTTGCATCCCTCAACTAAAACTTAAAAGTTCTTCTAAATTATGGGGTCTAACACGTACCTTGACGTTTAACCCCTAAACCTCTCATTCTAAGCACGGGAAGTCTTATCTATGACCTTAACTCTCACATCAAACTCTAGAACCCTAACTTGAGGCTCTAGTTTAGACTACTAGTTTTCCGGAGTATTACAGTTAGCTAGAAAGTGTGGAGTCTTGTTTGATAATTGTTGTCGTGTGTGGTGAGGTTGTCTTGAATAGTGTGATTGATGACACCTAGAATTTGCCTAGTTGGTCTGATTGATTGAATGAAGCAAGCAATTAAAATGATCTTAGGCAAAAGTTTTGAAGAGTGAACCAACTTGACAACATACCTCTTTGTGGCCAACCTTGTGATAAGTGTGAACCTTGCTCGGAACCTTTTGAGCCTATCCTTTTCTTTGGAAGAAACTTGAACAGCTTTGACCTCTTTATCCCATCACCCATAACCTTCATGAAGTATTTGTTCATTTGCATAGCCAACTTAGGCCAAAAGCCTAAGTTGGGGGTGTGGTGAAAAGGAAGGAAAGTTAAGAAGTGTGAAAAATCCCCCCTTGATGGATTGTTGTGAAAAAGATGGAACCTCTCCATGTAAAAAAAAAAGAAAGAAATGAAAGAGAAGAAAAAGGTTGAAAACGAAAAAGAAAAAAATGAAAAAGAAGTTTTGTGAAATAAAGTGTGTGAAATGAGTAAAAGAAATGGTGTATCCGGTGATTCATGTTTAGTTGAATAATGGGGTGGATTATGAACATGTTTGAATGTGAAAGAGAATGAGAAAGTGTTATTTTTAGGCCATACTTCATGAAGGTAGAAGCCACTAAGCCTAAATGACCATACCTTTACACTCAACCCCATTACAAGCCCTACAAAGACCTTTGTGATCTTGAGTGAGCTGAAATGAACATTGATTGGAAAATAAGGGCAAGCCTATGGGTGGAGTCACACATGTGTTCATCTTTGTGAGCATAAAAGTTGTATGTGATTCCGTGACCTTAAATTGTTGTGAAATTTTGTGAATATGGAATCATTTTTGTTGTAAGGGTATTTGAGTACCTTTGTTGAGCTTGAACTGGCATTTGAAGCAAGCATTGTGAGCTTGAGTACACTTGATAATGGTGAGTCACAATTTGAATCTGTGAGTACACAATTGAGCATTGTATGTGTAGTTTGAACCTTTTGTGTGCATTTATGTTGAGTCTTAAGTAGCACTGTTTGTTTGTAGACATCCTTGTTGAACCGATTGATCTTGAGTTTTACTTGAGGACAAGCAAAAGTTTAAGTTGGGGGTGTTGATGAGTCCGAGATTTTGACTCATTTAGGCCTTTGTTTTGATAGTTTTAGTGTCCTCAAATACCTAATTTATTCTCTAAACTAATGTTAAAGTGTAGATTTGCAGTTATGAAGGCTAAGGAGTAAGGCAAGGAAACCACCTGGCAAAAGAGGAGCAAACAAGCTGAAGAAATGAGGAAAAGCGACCATGGTGATCGCCAAGACCACTCAGTAAACCGCCGAGTGGTTCTTCACCTCGCCCAAAGTTTCAGCATGCCTTCCCTAGGGAGCAAACGACATGGCGACATAAATGGGCAGTCGGTGGATCCCCGAATGACTCCGCGATAAAAACCTTGATCGCCTAAAGTCACAGAACCCTGAAGACAAATGACCAATGCAAATCGGCGATGGATTGAAGCGAAGGGCAGATCTCCGACTGGATTGGCGAGGCATGACTTACTTCACCAAATGACCTTTCAGGCCAAAAATTGGACAACTATAAATTGAAATTTTAAATGAAGAGTGAGGAGTTCTAATTTTCTAAGTTTGTGAATTTGAGTTTTTCTCTCAGTCTTTGAGTTTCCATTGGAGACTTTGAAGTTTTTGAGACAAAATTTTAAGGATTTGCAAGTGGATTTTCGAATTAATTCAATTTGGCGCATTGTAGAGACTTGGAAACTTTTACCCAGCTCATGGCTAATATAGTTGGTAATTGTTTCTCTCTTTTTATGATATCTAGCTAAACCTCCAATTCTTGGGGTGTGATCATGTGATTATTTGTCTAATAGCTTATGGGTATTGTTGTTTAATGATTTAAATGTTGTTTTAATGTGAGTTTGATCGATAGTTGAGTAGTAATTCATGAATTGTAGTTGCAAATACAATTTTAGCTTACTGTTTTGGGCTTGCTAGAGAGAAAGGTTCTAAAACCAAGGTTAACGATTGATGATTGTAGCGTGTGGGTTTTTATGGGTTCAGCTCGAGAGAGTGAGTCTTAATTCACTCCTACCTATCTAGCTCGAGGGAGTAGATAAATTAAGGTTTTGGGTTGTTTTGTAATGATAAGCTTGTCGAGGTTCGAGAGAACTCGCTTGAACCGTAATAGTTGTTCGAGAGAAAACTATTGCACTTATAGTCTAGCCTATCCACAGTAATTCAGTACATTATTAATAAATTTCAATTACCCATATAGCATAATTATTCTATAATCGATCACATCTCGAGAATTCCTCTCAATATTGTTGAAACCCCATGTTTTCATTATTGTTTTAGTTGATTATTGACAAACCAATCCCCCCATATGACATTTGTTGTCACCCCTTTCAATTTAACTACATGTTTTCGATGATTTCTATTCCTACCACTAATTGGATTACATTCGTAGCTCCATACATGAATTCGAACTTGTACCGCTCCCTGTGGGATTGACCCCAACTCTTCGTTGGGTTTTATATTAGATTACGATCGCCTAACCTAGTATTGGATGAGGTGTGTTTGAGCGTTTAGTGAGGAGTTTTGATTTCCTGAGTTTGTGAGTTTGAGTTTTACTTTGAGTTTTTGAGTTCCCATTGGAGATTTTGAAGATTTTGAGACAAAATTTTGAGGATTTTCAAGTGGGTTTTCGAATTAATTCAATTTGGAGCATTGTAGAGACTTGGAAACTTTTACCCAGCTCATGGTTAATATAGCTGGTAATTGTTTCTCTCTTTTTATGATATGTAGCTAAAACTCCAATTCTTGGGGTGTGATCATGTGATTATTTGTCTAATTAGCTTATGGGTATTATTGTTTAATGATTTAAATGTTGTTTTAATGTGGGTTTGATCGATAGCTGAGTAGTAATTCATGAATTGTAGTTGCAAATACAATTTTAGCTTAGTGTTTTGGGCTTGCTTGATAGAGAGGTTCTAAAACCAAGGCTAACAATTGATGATTGTAGCGTGTGGGTTTTTATGGGTTCAGCTCGAGAGAGTGAATCTTAACTCACTCCTACCTATCTAGCTTGGGAGAGTAAATAAATTAAGGTTTTTGGCTGTTTTGTAGTGATAAGCTTGTCGAAGTTCAAGTGAACTCGCCTAAACCGTAATAGTTGTTCGATAGAAAACTATTGCACTTATACTCTAGCCTACCCACAGTGATTCACCAATTTATTAATAAACTTCAATTACCCATATAGCATAATTAGCCTATAATCGATCACATCCCGAGAATTACTCTTAATATTGTTGAAACCCCTTGTTTTCGTAATTGTTTTAGTTGATTATTGACAAACCAATTCCCCCATATGACATTTGTTGTCACCCCTTTCAATTCAACTACATGTTTTCGATAATTTCTATTCCTACCAGCAAGTAGATCACATTCATAACTTCGTAACTGAATTTGAACTTGCACTGCTCCATGTAGGTTTGACCCCAACTCTTCATTGGATTTTATTCTAGACTACGATAGCCCACACCTAGCATTGGATGAGGTGTGGTTGAGCGTTTATTAGTTTTAGCCAATCATTATAAAACAGAAGAAAATATTACCAACTATGTTCCCCATCAGCTCGGTAACAAAATTTCAAGTATCCACAATGCTTAAAATCAAAACCCAACTTCAAATTCTACTCAAAAACTACTAAAAACAATCTTTGGATCAAAAACCCAGAGTTAGAATGTGTAGGAACTCCTTTTTTTTGTTTTCAAAATTCAATTTATACGTTCCTAGATTTTTGCCTTCGGGGTCATTCGAAGGAATAAGTCGAGCGTCGCCAACTAGGTCGGCGACGTGCCAAATGGTCCTGTCCATTGCCTTTTTGGCTTGAGTCTTCACCCTTTCTGTGTTGTGATTTTATGCAATCTAAGTCAGGTTTGCCGATCTAGTTGTTGATGCGCCAATTGTTCCTTCTTATCGCCAGTTTTCCTTGCATCTTCACTAATTGACCTGTAACTTTAGGCGGTTTGAACTTCCTTCACCGATCCAATCTGCGTGTCGCTGAATAGTACGTTCCACTGCCGAGTTGCCTTTTTGTAAGGGCTAGCATGTTGTAACTTTAGGCGAGCTGAAGGGCCACTCGGCAAGTCCGAGTGGTCTTGGCGATCGTCAGCCTTGCTTTTCTTCAACTGTTTCACCTTTTTTGCTCTCTTTTGTCGGGTAATATCCTTGCCTTGATCTTATACCTTCATAGCTGAAAATTAGCACATAGACATCAGTTTAGAGCATAAGATAGGCATTAAGTACACTAAAACTATGAATATTAAGCCCTAAATTATGAGTCGAAATCCCAGACTCATCAATTACCTTAATGTTTTGGGATGAAATTCCTATTTTTCTCTTATCTTTTTCCTTTTCTTTTCTCCTTTCTTTTCTTTTCTTCTACTATTTTCTTTTCTCCTTTCCGTACATCTTGTTCTTATCTTTTTTTTGCTTCATGTCAGTTGTGCTGACCTAAAAGTAATGGGATTTTTCCCCTTTTTTCCCTTTTTCATTTTTTATTTATTATTATTATTATTATTATCTTTCCTTTTTGGGCTAGGCCCATATATATATTTTTTAATTATTATTAGCAACAAAAATAATCCTTTATTTAATCTGAAAATTATATCACTCATTCTCACAAATCATAAATTATTTATAAAAGCTACTAAAAGGGTTAATATTAGAAAAATTACTAGA
>JAJONQ010004297.1:0-18662 GCA_036250385.1 Solanum microdontum | reverse complement strand
TGGCTTCTAAAACAGAGTTTTAGTAGTCAAGAATTATAGCGGAAGAAGAGCTTAAAGCTCTGATACCATGAGAAATCTGAGGCTAATATAGCGTAATGCTTTTGTATTAGCTGATAAAGAAATACAAAGTACATCATAGTGTATTTATACACTTACAAGTCGTGCAGAGCATAGAGAGTAATACTCCTAATACAAGACAACTATCTAGAGATAGAGTTATACTTTAACATGGACTCTATATCTAAGATTATCACTAGTAACTAATAATTATATCTAACTGATCTTATCTCGATCTTTAACACATCCTCTTGGATGTTCTCGAAAAAACAAAGATGAAACTCATTAGTAGAGACAAAATTACAAGAAAAAAGGTAGCATCTATTACGATACGACGAGTGAAGATGATCCATTGGTAGGATAAAAATGCATGTCCATCAGTAGGACGAATGAAGATTATGATCCATCGGTAGGATTTTGAATGTATGTCCATCGGTAGGACGAATGATTAAAGATGATCCATCGGTAGGATGAAAGAAAAAATATGATCCATTGGTATGATTTTGAATGTATGCCCATCGGTATGACGAAAGAAAAAGATGATCCATCGGTAGGATTTAGAATGTATGTCCATTGGTAGGACAAATGAAAAAAGATGATCCATCGGTAGAATTTAGAATGTATGTCCATCGGTAGGACGAATGAAAAAAGATGATCCATCGGTAGGATTTAGAATGTATGTCCATCGGTAGGACGAATGAAAAAAGATGATCCATCGGTAGGATTTAGAATGTATGTCTATCGGTAGGACGAATGAAAAAAATGATCCATCGGTAGGATTTAGTATGCATGTCCATCGTAGGACAAATGAAGATGATGATTCATCGGTAGGATTTAGAATGTATGTCCATCGATAGGACGAATGAAAAAAGATTATCCATCGGTAGGATTTAGAATGTATGTCCATTGGTAGGACGAATGAAAATTCTTTCAAGGCAAGTCTCCTCCGACTTGAACGTGGAATAGATAGGGTGCACATCCTTCACCTCTGAATAGATGCAACTTAAATGCAAATATATTTCAACGCAAGTTTCCACCGACTTGAACGTTGAAAAGATAAGGTGCACATCATTCACCTCCGAATAGATGCGACTTAAATGCAATGGCCTTCTCGGCGAATGAAAATGCAATGGTCCTCTTGGGAAATGAAAAATGCAATGGCCCTCTTGGCAAAATGAAAAATGTAATGGCCATCTCGGCTAATGAAAAATGCAATGGCCTTGTCGGCAAATAAAAAATGCAAATGACCTTCTTGGCAAAATAAAAAATGCAAATGATGGATGACCCAATGATTTTCCATTGTAACGAGGTGGATGGCTCAATGATTCTCCACTGTAACAAGGTGGATGGCTCAATGATTGTCCACTGTAACGAGGTGGATTGCTCGATGATTGTCCACTGTAACGAGGTGGATGACTTGATGATTGTCCACTGTAACAAGGTGGATGATTCGATGATTGTCCACTGTAACAAGGTGGATTGCTCGATGTCTTGAAAATGTCATCCGTTTGATGCTTTTATCTGTTCCTATACTAGGAAAGGAACGATTAGTAAACACAATATCGCTTTCGCTAGCAACATGATCAAGAAACTTTAAGGAAAGATTCACAAGAGAATGTGTACAAAGTGCCTGATCACCTTGACACAAGTGAGCAACCATCATTTTGCTCTTGAACACTTTGTGTTCATTGTGACTCATGTCTTATTGGGGATTTGTACTAGGAGCTGCTGAATCGCCATGACAATGCTGGAGTTTTCCAAGTTGACTTTGAACTTCAAACAATGAAGAATCATTTAAAGTTGATTATCGAACTTCTGACAGTACTTGTTAGAACTTTTGAGGTCTTCCTTAAAAATTCTGTCCCAGTTAGATCTTTGGATAATCTCAAAATGATCTCCAATATTGACTTGCTGGAGATAACACCTTTATTGTGAATTTTTGAGAATATCTCAAAAATTATGTCCCAATGTTTATTTCAAGGAGAGAAAATCACACTAGGCACATGACCGAGCCGTCGTGGCGCCTACATATCCTGTTGAGATAGAAATTATGTCAAATGTAGTTCCAATCCTGTAAATGATGAATACTGCAAAGAATCTGAGATAAGATCGTCAGTAGAAAATGTACAATATGAACATGATGAAATAGAAAAATAATATTCCCTGTGATATTCAAAGCTTAAAGACAAGATATATCATATTTTTTGGACGGACAATCCAATGAAGTAAAATATGTGTCTCACACTGACAAGATGAGCCTAATGATATTTTTTACAATGAATAACTCAAAAAGGAAATATAAAGTCTTTTTTTTTCTTTAATGGAAAGAATCTAAAAAAAATGTTTTGAAAAATTTTTAAAGAGTGAATGCTTGCTCACCCCTTTCTTTTTTTTTCTTTTTTTTTTTGAAATATAAATAAAATAAAGAGAGTCAAATCTTGACCACAATTGGTACCAGGAGTTAGGATCGCATGTTTGTTTTATTTTTTATTTTTTTTAAACTAAGATTGAATTAAAGGTAACTCCCACAGCTTCAAGTGGTACCTCAAACACACTTAAGTATCAATAAAATTTATTCATCTTTCTTCAAACAAAGATTTGAATTGTACCAATCCTCATATTTCAAGTGCCCTCACAAAAAGAAAGTCTTATTTCACACATATTTGAAGCATATTATTTGAGGATATTTTTTTGAAGTGCACTCACACTCACAAGAATGTTCAATGCATACAACTGTGATACCATATTCTTTGCCCTTATGTAAATCGCCACTGCTGTAAGAACATTTGGAATGAGATCATGTAGGACTTGTTATTGGCTTGTAATGTAGGCTTAGGGACGGGTAGGATATTTATTTTGGATAAGAGTGACTTAATTCCTTCTTGAGAATCACAGTGAATTTGTGTTTTTGATGATTGATACACCTTTGACGTCTGATCCTCTTTATTGTCCCCTTTTTTTTCTGACTTCTTTTGAATTCTTATTTGTTGGAACTTTTCCTTTTTCACCCCTTTGTTTTGAAGTTTTCTCCTCTTTTATTGGAGTTTTTTCATTGTCGTCTTTCCTTGATCTTGTAGGGGTGTATTTGTCTTTATTTATTTCTTTTCACCTTCCCTTTTTTTTTAGAAGTTGTTTTTTGCTTTCTTGACTTTGGGGGACTTTGTATCTTTTGCCTTTGGCAACTTCAAACATGAATCTTCTTTTATAATTTGCACATCTTCGGCGTGCTCAAGAAGGTTGGGCCAAGAGAGGGATAGTGCATGTAAGCACTCAAAAGGATAATGGCTAAGATGTGGCTGTCCAAAGAAAGGTTTCAGGCTCAAAGTGGGGAAAACTAGGGATTAATGTCATTTGGTAGGTTTGGAAAGGCACAATTGGATCAAAGAAGGCCTACAATCCTTTCCCAAACCAAACATAACTCCTGATTTCGCCTCAATAAACATTCAAGCCAAGTTCTAGATCAACAATGCGATGCAATTGAATTTTGATCTAAAATCTCACCACACAATGCACATGAAATCATAAGGTTGGTTTTATTCTTATCTTGAATACATGCATGAGAATTTTCAAGCATTACAAAAGTATAAATGAGAGGTACCAAAAGAATATATGGTGTACCACAAAGTCAGTCTTCTTCATCATATCGAATATTTTTACATGCTCCTAATTGCATTGGTCCCATTTGAACTGAAGACATGATTATTTTAATATGTACAAAACAATTTTTTTTTTCATTTTTGAAAGAATGAATAAATACCGAACCCAAAAAGGGTTGCCTACGTATCTCATCAAGATGAGAATCAGGTGTGTGTAGTTCATGCGGATATGTTTTTAAAAATATGCACAAACTATTTGATTTTTATTTTTTTTAATTTAAAAGAATGAATGCTGAACCCAAGAAGGGTTGCCTACGTATCTCACCAAAATAAGAATCAGGTTCGCGTAGTTCGTGCAGATATGCCATTGAAAATATACACAAACCTTTTTTTTCAAAATTTTGAAAGAATGAATACCCAACCTGAGAAGGGTTGCCTACGTATCTCACCGGGATGAGAATCAGGTTCACGTAGTTTGTGCAGATATGACTTTGAACATATGCACACAATATTATTTTTTTATTTTTTTATTTTTTTTTTAATTTTGAAAAAAAATGAATACCAAACCCAAGAAGGGTTGCCTACGTATCTCACCGAGCTGAGAATCAAGTATGCGTAGTTTGTGCAGATATGACTTTGAACATATGCACGCAATATTTTTTATTTTATTTTATTTTATTTTTAATTTTGAAAATAAATAAATACCGAACCCAAGAAAGGTTGCCTACGTATCTCACCGAGCTGAGTGGGCTTCTAATGGGCCCAACACACCTTGGGTGTTGGGTCAACTTAGTTCAAAATGCGCTAAATTCGGAATTTGGTTTCGCTCTACACTAGTTGACTAAGATTGACTTTTGAAGATCGGAAACTCAAGCAGACAACTTAGGCTGAAACTTACGACAACCATTGGACGCATGAAGTACCAATAAATTACCGATTATTCTGAAAAAAGATCGAATATAAAAAGTTCGACTGCTATTATGCAGAAACAGTCATTAATATACTATACATACAAGTTAGAAAATATGATGAATGCAATGACAGTATACATAGAGTTTAAATAAATAATGAATAAATAACAAGTATAATATACAAATAATCAACAAAATATACAAGATATAATGGATAACACAATAAAAGAATAACTCCTCAAATTGAAAAAATGAAGTCATAATGGTTAGAGCCTCTATATCCCCAGCGGAGTCGTCATTCTGTTTACATCTCTATTCTATTTAAATAGGGCGAAACATCGTGATGACTCAAAAAATAAACAATTGATTCAATTTTAAAAGAATTTTTAAAAAATAAGAATTTTAAAGGAATCGCCACCTAATTTTAGAAAAAACTAGGAAACCAATTTAAAAACTAACTAAAAATAATGTCTACGAAATCAATAGATTCTAGGTAAAGGGTTCAAGTTATTCCGAAGGGAAGGTGTTAGGCATCCTTCGAAATCCACAATTGTGGATCCCGACTGAGATCATTGTTTCAAATTGAGGAGAAGATAAAAATAATATACAACTATAATAAGCATGCAATATACACAAGTAATAAAGTAAGTAAGTAGTATGAGAAACAACCTAATGTTTGTCTATCGTTAACAATATACTTAATAATGAATATAGTTTTCGAACTTTATTCGAATGACTTCAATAGAAAGTGACTTCGTGGTACCTGTAAAAACACTTAGTAAAAGTGTTAGTACTAAATAAATATGAATAAAAATGAATAACTCAAATAACAACTAAAAAATAAAGCCAGTCTTATTAACATGGAAGGCCTTGGAAATCGACGGTAATTTCTTCATCGGCCAATTTTAACAAACAATATATATATAGGTTTAAACTAAATTTCCGTCTTTAATATTGGGGAGGCCTCGAAAACCGACGGAGAGATTTTTTCATTGGCCACTTGACATACAATCTAAACTCATATAGAACTAATATGCAATAATTTAAAATAAAATGCAACAACCAAAATGATAACATGAACAAAATAGTAGCAACAATTCTAATTAAATAATAACAAAGAGTTGCTGGACATTCTTAGAATAATGAGAATTGAAGCAAACAAATAATAAACAATAATGAAGGGAAAAAATGAATTTTAACAGGAAAGAATAACACAACTAACAATAGCAATAATAATAATGGATAACTATCAACATAAGGTCAACAAAAACATATACGAACTTAACAATAATTTAAAATAATAATAAAAAGAAACAGTAGCAACCAAAACAAGTAATCAAATAGAACACAATTATAGATGAATCAAAATATACTAAACAGTGGTTCTAATAATCTAATGGTGGCTTTGCAAACTTAAAGAAGAATAATAGTAAGCATGTCAAACGAATTCACTACTATACCAACAAAATAACATCTAAAAAAAATCATTAAGCCACACTAGATAGCAACATCTAAAAAAAAATAAAAAATTAAAGCACTAGCACCAAAATAATAAAATAACAATGACAGTCAACAACTATAATAAGTAGTAAATCAACCAAAAGCCACAAAAAATCTGAATCTAACATTACTACCAACTCATATTTGCACAAGAAATAAAGGAACAGAACAAATGCTATACCCACCGAAGGACGGACGGATGATCGGATCTGATGCTACTCGCCGAACTTGGTGTCGATATCGGTGAAGTGAGTTGCTGCTTGCTCCAGTCTACCGAAGCTCAAAGTTGCAGCAAGGCAAAGCTTTGGCTTGTCGGAATACCTGCAAAACAAATAAAAATTAGAAGAGGGGAAAAAGGGAAAGGGCTTGGTCGTTTTCTTCTTCTTTGCTCTAGTTCATCGGAGCTAAAGCTCCTCGCCGGAGCTGCTTTGTTTGCGGGAGTGGTGGTTGCTGCTCGCTGGAAGAAAAGAAACAGGTGGTGAACGGAGATGGATCACCGGAGTTCACCGGAGCTTGAAGCTCACAGTGGTGGGTTGTTTCCGATCGATTTTGGTCGGAAAAGTGGGAAAAGGAAGAGGGGTCGTTTGGTCAAGCGAGCTGTTGGTTGGTGGCAGTGGAAAAATTTTAAAAATGGAGGGTTTTGTGTCGCCGGAGCTTGGCCGGATTTCGGGGTGGTGGTGACCGAAAACCCCTTTGGTGAATAAAAATCTGAAAAATTTGTAACCCTATTCTAAAAAATAAATTCACCACCCCTATTTTTTAACCTAACCAAAACTTATATAGGAAATAATTGTTAAATTGGCTCAATTGTGGGCTTGAAATTGTGGCCCAAAATTATCGATCAAGTAAAATATCTGTATTTGAATGAATTTCTAGACCGTACAAAATATCAAAATAAATATTAACAAATGTAACAAATAAATATTAAAAAAAATATGATAAACGTAACTAATGACATGTAAAAATGCAATTTTAAAACAAACTGATAAAAGAAAAATCCTAAATTTTGATAAATAAGGATAGTTGATAAACTTATTTAAAATTATAAAAAAAATATTTTGAACTATTAAATAAGTAAAACTTAAAATTTGCGAATTTTTTGAAAATGTTAGGTCAAAATTGGGTGTCAACAATATGTTTTAAACATTGAACATGAGTATATATATACTATTGGGAGTAGTAGTGAGCACCGATATGTGGATAAGTTCAGACAACTCAAAATTCTCATAAACCATGTATGCCAACATGGGTAAAGGATCATACTTTTTAGATAAATTCTTAGTGCCTTCAAGCATAGCTTAGTGGATCTACTTAGTTGAGGTGTTCTATACCCCGGTAAGCTGTAGAACAGTTCTGACAGCGCGGGCGAGAAGTTGTATCATCACGTCGCTCATAGTGATGGTTGTTGGTTAGAGAATCTTTCAAATAAGAGTAAAGAGTATTTTAATTTGTTGTATTTTTACATACATTCTTGAGTCGATATATGTCATTTATGAAGCTTTAAACATGTAAATATTTTATTATTGCTTTTGTAATGAGTTGAGTTGAGGTGAGTACTTCTCCAGTCTTGTCAGTTCAGTTATCTACGTTTTCAGTTCTCCTTGCATACTCGTACATTCAATGTAAGATGTCATTCGACCCGCATCCTTTTATGATGTAGATACAAGTGTTCCGGATCATCAACAGGCTCTTCGTTGAATCACTCTACACTCCAGTTAGCTTTTGGTGAGCCTCTTGTATTCTGAAGGACTTCACATTTACTTTCAGTTTAGTAGTTTTGAGATGTCGTGGGTCTTGTCCCAATATACTTCTTTAATAGTATAGGCTTCATAGATAGTTATAGTTGAGGAGTCTTTCTGTATTTACTTTCTTTTGAGTTTTTTTACAAACTATAAATATTGATATTGAGTACTTTCCAGACTTTGTGAAGTTGAGTATTTGAGTTTTAATGAATTTAATTTGGTTTTAAGCCTATTATTGCTAGAATGAATTTTGCACTTGTAGTCAGCCAGGACGAGGGTTAGCTTGGGGACCAGCAGTGATTCTTGAGTGTCGGCCACGTCCAAGGTGTAGGCTCGAATCATGACAATTTACTTTTGTATTTACTCTCTCAAAGAGAGTGAAATACATTCACTTTGCCAGCTAAATATTCAGGGAGATAATAATTTTAAATTTTAAAAAAAATCAAGGAGGGTCATAGAAAATTCGTAAAAATAGAGTGTGTAACTAAAAATTCAGATATAGATATTGAAAGGGTATTTGGCTATTTTCTCTTGATAAAGTGGCAAATCAGTTATTCCAACGAAGGCTAGGTAGCAAGAAAGTGACTGGGACAACATTCATAGTACGAGAATGAAATTAGTTATTATATACTTTTATTTTTGATTTAAAAATCAGATTCTCACGAATTTTTTAAATAATTACTTTTTTCCTTTATCATATACAAAGCCTATTTTTGACCCTTGCCATTTGTAATTCTCTATTTATATAATGTCTTTCTATATTACATATAATATTTTTATTTTTAACCTATGTATTTATAAATTGAACCCATTAAAGATCATCTAAAGTTGACATTAACTTTCACTTAGACATTGTAATTATGCTTTGTTTGTTTTTAAACACCTAATTTCAATTGTAGTATTTTGATACTTTTTATTGATATGACAAAGTGAGTGTGATACACTCATCAATGGCGCATGAAAGACTTATATTGGACCATTTTTTATTTCATTTTGCTCTTCTTCTTCTCCATTTTTTAATCTTTCGCTTCCCACCATTTTTTCAAGCTTAAACTCCTTCAACAGAGGTCGAATCTTTTCATTCAAATGTTTTCAAGCCATATTTTTATTCTTCTTCTTCATTGTATTGCTTTTCTAAATCTACTATCACAATCACCTATCTTTTTCATTGAAAAAATGAATGCCAACATTCATATTTCATATATTTTTTCTCTCTTTTCTTTCTTTCTCTTCCTCTTGCTCTCCCTCCTTCCTCTTTTTTTCTTCTGATAAAACATGTAACGACCTGATTCTGTCGTTATGGAAAAGTCAACGGGGAAATTTTTTAGTTCGAAAAACTTTTTGGTAGTAACTTGAGAATTCCTAGCCTAGTCCAAATTTAAACGAAATCAGAGTGAGTGAGGTCTAGGAAGATCTGGTAATGAATGAGAGGTCTAATTATGAATTTGATCATATGAGTAGATAGCTAAGACATTAAGGAACCCGTAAGACTTTACGAAATTGAATTCAGACGAATAGAACTCCCGAAACTGATCTTAGTGTGAACGGGTAGTTTCTGAATGTCATGGGTTGAAGGTGTATTGTGAAATGGGGATTTGAAACTCTTAATTCGCCTCTCTGTTTCCGTGCAAGACGCTAGGGCGGGATTATTCCCGCCAAGATGGGGCCTCCATAGCGGGCCAGTCGCGACTTAAGTTGAAAATAAACCCCAAAAATATCATTATTCAGCAAATTTCATTCTCAAGAGTTAAGAGGCGAACCAGGGTGACTTCTTGATAGTTTTTCACCATTCTTGAAGCTAAAAGTAAGGTTTTCACTCCCCGAATCTTTTTTTCGATCCGTACAATATAAATTCATGAGTAATTATTGTTGGGGGAGGGTTTTGGAGATGTTTGGATGGTGGGAAAACGCCCTACCTGCATATTAGGATCATGGGTTTGGCTTAGGGTTGATAGTGTTGATTGTACTCTGGGTAATTAGGCTCGTTTATTGATCCTCGTGTTATATTGATTGTTTGTAGACCAAGAACAAGAGGAAAGAATTCGAAAAGGGAAGAATCAAGTTTCTTAGGAGGGTTCAAGCTTTGTTCGAGGTAGGTGATGGTTTGATTTCATGTTTGTGTGATGTATGTGGGTAATTGCTTCATTGTAATGCATGTATGTATGTGAATGTAGCACTATTGATCAAACCTAATGTAAATGAGTATGAATGAACGATTATATGACATGAATCAACACTTGATTGCATGATTATGAGAATGTACATGGTGTTTGTGATTGTGGTATGATGATTGGATCGGGTGTCACATTTCGACACACTAACTGGGATCGGGTGCCATGTTCCGGCACATATATTGGATCGGATGTCACGTACCGACATACATATTGAAATGGGTGTCACGTTCTGACACATTAACTTGGATCGGGTGTCACGATCCAACACACTAACATTTTGGGTATGGGTTCCATGAGAGGACCATTGAATTGGGTTTTGTGAGAGGACCAATGAGTTGTGGTGTGTATCTACTTGTGATGATTAAGTTCATATCTAATGGTGATTGATATTGGAAGACTATTTGATGCTCTAAAATGATAACCAATGTGTATATATATTCGATGCATGTCATGTTTACTATGTTGTGACTGCTTATAAATGTTTCGCTTACTAGAATAGTTGTATGATCCTACTAGTATACTGTGGTTGTGTACTGATACTACACTTGCTCGTTCTTTGTTAAGTATAAGACATCTTCAGGCGGTTATTGATAGACCTCAGCTAGGAGATTAGTGATTGAGACCGGATTCAAGGGTGAGCCAGTTCTTCCAGGCTGTCATGGATCCTTTAGTTTTGTTTAGTCCATTCTTGTGCCCTTCTTTAGACTTATGGTTCCTTGTTAAAGTTTTGGTACATTGACTTTCAGGTTCTAGGGAATAACTTCCGCAATGTTTTGTTAGTCGTGGTTAGACTTTTGGAGTTTATGGGAACTCTATTTGATTCTTGCATTTAAACCTGCTTTCGTATCTTTAAATGTCTAGTATTTGATTAAGTTGTTTAGTTCTCGGGTTAGCTAATTAGTAATAATGGTTCTCTCACCGGAAGGTTAGTGTGGGTGCCAATCGCGACGGTCTGGGTTGTGAAAAAACAACTCTAAAAAGAACAAAAATATATATTTGAAGAATTAAAGAAAAGAGCAATTAAAAAAATACAAAAGAGATTTTTGAGTGTAATGCAAAAGACGATTCTCAATAGGGGAGGAAGAGCAAAGTATCATTACCGCCCTTTACCTTTTTCGCCGAGAAAAATGAATACCAATTACCAACACTCATATTTTGTAGGCATAATGCATAAATATGTCATTTAACTTGGTCTTAACTCATAATTATGTCCTCCAACTTTGGGTGTGCACAAGTAGACACTTAAACCTGTATAAAGTTGAACAAATATACGTACACACGTGTCTTACATGATAATTTTCGTCCTACATTGTGTCCTATGTGTACTATGTCACTAGGACTCATGTGTCTACTTGTTCAACTTTGTACAAATTAAAGTGTCTACTTGTGCACACCTAAAATTGGAGGACATAAATATGAAATGAGTCTAAGAAAAGAACACATTTATATATTATGCTTATTTTATATTTCTCTCTCTCTTTCTTTCTCTTCCTGCTCCCCCTCACTTCTTCCATCTAAACATGGTCGTCTTAACCACTAGGCCACTAAAGCCACCGCTTACGGCCCCATATGTTTGGGGGGCCCCATTTTTTTTAAAAAAAGTACTTATATATATTCTTAAAAAAATTATATTTACTTTTAATTTATTTTTAAAAAAAAGGTGCAAGAAGTGAAAAAAAAACATGCAAGAATTAAAAAAAAGAAAAGAAGAAGGTAAAAGTACCGTTAGTTTGATAGTTTTTAATTAAGGAATGGGTGGAACAATTTTTGGGAATACTAAACGTGCAAAAAAAAAAGGAAAAGGAAATGAACAATTTTTGGAATAATTTCCAAGAGTGAGAAATCATGTTTCTTATTTATCTCCCAAGACTTTAATCATATATTATTATATACCTTAATACTCATCTTTTTTATTCTCTATTTTATTATTTTTATTCTCAATATTGAATTCTCTCCTACAAAATCTTTTGATATACTGTTGCTTACAAGTTTGAAGTTACAAAAGAACAAATTTACTTTTGGGTATCTTCTTCGGATTTCAAGAAGTGCAACAAGCAATCATTCTATTGAAGGAGTCAAGAAACACACTATTATTTCTATATTATTATATCAACTTATTCCTGAGTCAGGTTTTATTATTCTAAATTTATTTTATAGTTTTTCTTAAAAAATTGTTATTGTTGATATTCTTAGTTCATAAGCATATATATTCTTGTTTAGTTATTATTACAATTTATTTAATTTAAATATGTCAACTAGAAAATATGATTCTGGTTTTACAAAAAAAGAGAAAAAGAGAAAACTTGAGGAATTAAATAAATCCCAAAAAGGAGCCCTTATTGATAGATTTTTAACGAATAATAAAAATTCTGAATCAAAAAATATTGGAGGGTGTTCTTCAAATGAACAAGTCACTAATCGAATTGAGTTAGATGATAATAACATCCAAGAAGAAAATCTAGAAGAAGTTGGTGAAAAATGTGACATAGTTCCCAATAATCAAGAACTCCTAAGTAATTTAAATAGTTGCATCCCTAAAAATATATATGACCCAAGTCAATGGAATAATACAAATACAAAATTGAGAGATCTATTAGTAGAAAAGGGACCAATTAGAATGATTGATATAAATTTTCCAAAGGATAAACACTTAAGACATTTTTCTACAACACACTATATTCAAAAATTGGCAAACGGAGAAAAACATGAAAGAAAATGGTTAATTTACTCTAAAGATTTGGATAAAGTTTTTTTTTGTTGTTGTAAATTATTTAGCATAAGATGAGAATTTAAAATAACATTGTCTTAACCTTGAGCTTTCTTTAACACATAATAGTTATTCTGATATTAATGGTTTAGATTTATTTTTTGAATTAAAAGTGTTAAGGGAAATAATACAAGTAGAAAATAATGATCTAATGAAAATACTCAATCAAATAAAAAGACTTGATTCTTTTTCTAATGCATGTATTGCTTATAGAATAATGTTAACAATTCCTATAACCATTGCCTCAGCCGAAAGAAGTTTTTCGAAAATAAAATTGATAAAATCTTATCTAAGATAAACAATGTCTCAAGAGAGATTGAATGGATTAGGTATATTATCAATTGAAAAAGAATTACTACAAATAGATTATAAAACAATAATTAATGAATTTACATCTAAAAAAGCTAAAAAAGTAGATTTTAAATAAAAGTATATAGGATGATTTTTTTAAATTTTTTTAGGGCCCCTCTCTATGATTTGGCTTGAGGCCCCCAATGTTGTTGAGTCGGCCCTGCCTCTAAACAATACTAAAATAGGAGGGGGGAGGGGAAGGAAAAAGAAGACAAATCTGAAACAATTAAAGAAAATACGTATACATTTAAGAAAAATCTAAAAAATATTATTGGATGTAATGGAGAAGACAATTTTTGGTGGGGCGGGTGTGTGTGGGGTGGGGGGCGTTAAATTGAACTTTTTAGGATATTATTTTTATTTATTTATTAAATAGATTTGAAATTTTTATTTATTTGTTTAAAATGACATATATAATCATGTAATTGATTGTTTGTCACGTTATCAACGAGTGTATTATATTCTTCTTCAGTTTATTGTTATTGTCAAAAATATGTCAAAATAAAATAGCCAAGTTCGACATGAGGTGTTTAAAATAAATAAATCCTAATTAAGGTGTCTAAGTGAAAGTTGATGTCAACTTTAGTAATCATCGATGAATTTCGCCTAAGTGAAATAATTCTTTTATAACTTTGATGCAAAATGTAATATTATCTTTTTATAATTGTTGTTTTAATATTACATGCATAAAGAACAAATATATATATATTATGTATATGCATATTTAAATTTACTTATCTTCTAGACATAATATAAATATTCTTTTTAACTTATCTCAATTAACGCCTACAAAAATCTTAACTTTACAAACGCTATGAGGCCTAACACACTAACCTGCTTCAATTTTTCTTTAAATAACATTACACTTATATATTTAAAAAATAACATAAAAAAATACTATACAGTCACACAAGTAACTATTCAAAATATTAAATAAAAAGTTGATTACTGTTGTAAAATAACTAGTTAACAAACTAATATTAATAAACTAAAATAATAAGAAGAACAAACAAAGGGAGAGCATAATATATTCCAAACTTTTCTTATATCTTGCTTTGTGAATGAAAGTAATGGTTATTTATAGCCAATGATAAATATACCAACCAACACTTGGCCATTGAGAAGTTATCCACTTGGGTCTTAGCCAAGTAATGACACCTCTTAAATGGGTGCCCCACATGGCATCCATTTAGTATGTCAAGTGATGACAATTAAAGGGGTGACCCACATGACATCCATTTAGCTTTACAACAATTACGATAATTTTATTAATTTGGCTGGCTGTGCAGCCCTTATTTTGTCACTACTAGGCTTTAGTGTCCATTTGGATTGACTTATTTTAGATATTTTTAAGTCAAAATAACTTTTAAGCAGTTTTAAAGTATTTGAGTAAAGTTAAAAAGTGCTTATAAAATCTTATTTTAAAGCCAAAATAACAAAAATAAGCCAAAAATCATAAGTTAGAAATCCTAACTTATGGCTTTTGACTTATAAGTCATAAGCCAAAACCCAATTCAAACAGACCCTTAGTTCTTTTTTCTTTTATCTTTTTCTTTCCTTGGACAGTCACTCTCAAAGTCAATAACATTATTGGTGTGTAGGGTTTCATTGCACTCCTTTTTCTCTAATTTTTTGTTTAATTTTCATGAACATAATTCATTTAGCCTTTTTACATTTAAAAATAAATAAATTCAAATCAAACCACAAATACCACTATAGAAATTATGAGTATTTAATCGAATTAATCAGAGATCATGAGTATTTAATGAAATTAATCAAAACTCTAATATCGAATATTGTGAAAGAAAGAAAAGAAGAGGTTGATATACATAGGGGCCTTTTCAAATTTCACCACCTTGCAGTATTTTTATTTTATATAGCTCCATTTTTAATTTATTTTGAATTATATTTATCACAAAAATAAGTTATAGTTTCATGAATTTTATTATATTTATATAAAATTAATTTACTATTTTAGTATAATTTTTTTTTTCATTTTAATAAAATAAAATCGAATACTTATTCGACAAATTATCTCTTAATTTTGATTTTTCTTTTATAAGTTCGACACTATAATTCCTATTTAAAAGGAAAAAATATTTCTCAATTTTTTTCTGTTTACAACACAAAACATTTCTGCCTAAAACTAAAGCGATTTCTGCATTGGTGGATCGAGAGTTAAGTATTGAAACCATCTGAATTCGATATTTTTGATCTAATTTTATAATTTTAATATAAATTAGATTAAAATTATATAAATAACGTATCAAAACTCATATTTACAATCATAATAAATTTAAATTCTAAATTCGACTCGTGGTTGTTTTCAAATGCTTGGGGCCCACACAGTGGAACAATGTTTGCTCTAGATCATTCCATCTATAAATATATACCTTTGCTTACCATTTTCCTCAATTGTTTCACAAAGTTTTCTTCTCTTTATTTATGGTATGTGTTTTTTACACTGAAATCCAAGCTAACATATATTTCCCTTCTCTTCGATTCTAGCTATCGTTTATCGAGGTAAGATATACGTATATTCTATATATTTTTTTATCAGGTTCTCAATATTAACAAAGTATTCGTCAATTTTTGAGTTTATTTCCCTTTTTCTATTTTCTTTCAAATTCTATTTTTATTCCCAATATCTTTCCCTTTTTGGAACTTCTTTTGTTTAATTTTGGCAAGGGAAACACCGATATACTTAGTTACTAGTTCGACAAAATTCAGTAAATTTAGCTTAAACTCTATTTTTGTGTTATATATTTATTTAATAGGTATTTGTTTATCATCTATTCTATTTCAATTTTAGGTGACACTCTTTTGAGAATATCATTTTTCCATAAATTTGTTGAATATTTATAATTAAAAAGTTGTGATTTTGGATTTTGTAGGAGTAATTTATATGTAGTTTTTATTTCTTTAATTTTTTGTTTAAAATTAAAGTAAAACAAAATCATTTAAAATTAAATTTAGAAGGTTGGACTCTCTCTTACAAATGAAAAAAGATGAAAGGAGCTAGTATAAGTATATATTATTTATTTATTCTTGAATTTTAAATAGTTATGTAACTTTGTACTGTACCCATAGATTATCACTAGTTGATAATAACTTTATCTATTATTAGTTTGAATCAAGTATACCATGATTAATTTGAGTTGTGATGCAATGATAGAGATTTTTTTGGTTTTTAATTTGAGATGTCGGATATGAATTTTTGATATGAACTTTTTTAATTTGTTGAGTGTTACCTTCAAAAATAAGCTTTATAATATACAAATTCAAATTTAATCAAAATTTAGGGAATATCCAAAAAGAAGTACTATTACAGTGTGTGGCCATTAATTTACTTTTGTTTGGGTTCACTGAAAATCATAAATTTTATGTGTCTTTTCTATGTCTTGTTCTGTCTATTTGTTCACAGCTGTCTGAGTTCCAATGACATATTTGATAGTACTATTAAAAATTTAATCCACTTTAGAAAAAAATAAATTTTATTTTATTAAAATTAATGTGCTCCTATTTCTTTGCCTTTTTGTCAAAATGTTAGTAATTGCTAAGTGGCCCTGTGACAAAGATGTGAAGCTTTTAAGAGTTAGATTCAAAGTACTGCTTTTATAATTTGACCTTGTTTTTTTTTTCTATCCAATATTCATATATGGGACCCTTTTTTTTTTCTACTTTTGTCTTTTATTTTATGAGTAGTATTAAATTAATCTCCCATAATAATTAGTCTTAATCAAGTAGTTTATTTTATTTTTGTAGGGAAAATGACACCAAAATACTACTACTAAACTATTGGAAAAAAGTAGTTACGTTTGGGTGTATCATGTAAAATATTAATATTTGATTGATTAAAAACTTTGAAAAATGATTTTTCTAGTGAAGATAGAAAAAATAAGTTTCACAAATGGCATTTAATACAATTCATCTTTATAACCCTCCTCCCCCAATACCTTCCATCCTATTTTTCATAATATTTGTATAGTATTTTTTGAGACCTTCCATCCTATTTTTCATAATATTTGTATAGTATTTTTGCCTTCCATATCGAATACTAAAAAAATAAGTAAAAAAAAAACTTAATTTTTTAAGAATACATTTTCACGAAAAAAATATGCTTCTTCATACTAAGCACACCTATTATCCTTTTGCCTTAAGACTAAAAAGATGCCCTTATTTTATTAGCTAAGTGAAGTAGATATGTCAAACAATAAATAAAGAACATAATTGCGCTATGCCCAATAGTTCAAAAGACATATATTCTCCATATCACTATTGATAAAGAATAATGTTATGTATGAAACATAAATTGCTCTATTTTTAATAGTTTAAAAGTATTTTTAATCTTTTCCCTTTTTTTAAAATTGCGAAATCATATTATTTAAGTAACTCATAAACTTTTGTTTTATATTTGAAAATTTGTCAAATAATTATTCGTGAACAGAGTAACTTCAAATCTTGATTCTGTCAGTACAGGAAGAAGATAAATGAAGATGGTGGAGGAAAGTGAGAATAAGTTTGATCCACAACAAGTGATCGATGAATTTGAGCTATTAAGCAAAGATGCTGGGAGAATTCAAGAAGAGACCTTACAAAAGATTCTTGAAGAAAATGGAAGGACAGAATATTTGCAACAATGGGGTCTTAATGGGAAAACAGATCAAGTTTCTTTCAAGAATTGTGTTCCTCTTGTTACACATAAGGATTTGGAGCCTTACATTCATAGAATTGTTGATGGTGATCTTACTCCTATTCTTACTCGAAAGTCTATTACCACTATCTCGTTGAGGTAATGTTTTACAACTCGCGTATAATTATATTGTTGTATGTATTTTGTATGTTATTTTATATACAATGATATATTGTATGTGCAAATAACATACACTTGAAATTGAGTTTCAATATAAAATTCTAACAAAAACTAACTCAAATCTTTCATCAAACTCCCTCGAAATTGACGTATAAACTACAAATGATCATATTCTAAAATCGTTTGTAGTAAACACTCCATCCAAATAAATAACAACTTTGCAAAAGTTAATTTTCGAAATTTTGACTTGAATTCAATTGATAACTAAACATTTCAATTTAAGTTTATTGTTTGCATCAAAGAGTGCCTTTTAGACATCTAGAATTAAAAAATAGTAATTACTCCTGCATCCTAAATTAGTTGTCATGTTTTTCTTTTTGGAAGTTAATTTGACTCATTTTCAAAGTTAAATTAGATTAGATCAACTCAATATTTTGTATTTGAAATTTAGATATTCAAAAACTATATGATAAATACTACAAGTTGCATTTTTTTTCATGTTGATATGAAGAGAACATATAGGGTGTGTTTGGTATGAAGGAAAATGTTTTCCATGGAAAATGTTTTCCTAGAAAATGTTTTCCTGGAAAGCAAGTTGATTTTTGACTTATTTTCTCATGTTTGGTTGGTGAGTAGAAAATATTTTCCGGAAAAGATTTTTAGTGTTTGATTTATGAATGAAAAATATTTTTGAGAAATATCTTTTATTTTTACTAGAGTAGAAAATAATTTTTGAAATTGAAAATAGTTT
>JAJONQ010004296.1:0-26596 GCA_036250385.1 Solanum microdontum | reverse complement strand
GGAAGTGACCATGTTGCGTTTATTATATAAATCAAGCAACCTAGTGCATTTCCAAAATAACTATCCCAAAAACCATTTCTCATCAGTCAATAGTGGCATGCAATCGTGGTTAATCAAGTAAGGAATTAAAAAGTGTAAGAGATGAGAAATTTACCTCTGATTTTTCGTCTGGAATGAGCAAGTCGGGAGATTTTTGGGGGGTGGTTTGAGTTTAAAAAAAGAGAATGAGGAAAATCTTTCCCCATTTCCCTTTTCTGTTTTTGATCTCCCACTACGGCGGGAGATATCTCGCCACAGCGGGAGGACTACCGCCCTGGCGGGATCAGGCTGTGTAATTTGGGACACAAAATTTCTTTTCCCGAACATTGCGTCATATCACTAATCGGTCTCTTAAAGTATAGGGCCTATCATAAATTAGTATTGAGAAACAAGAAAACCATCCCCTACCATAAAATCATAATGGACTGAGTGGTTAGTTAAAAATACTACAAGGTAGGGTATGTACTGATCCATGCATTAGTCGTTCGATGACGAACAAGGGGTAAATTGGTATTTATTGTAACGACCTAAACCATTTTTATTTAGGAGAAACAAAAATCCAGGAAAAATTTGGACCATTATCCCGCCACAGCAGGCCATATGTCGCTAGGTAGGCGGCGCCACGGCTGGATAGGCGAGGCAGAACATAAATTATGAGAAATCATATTTTCTCCATCGTACTAAAATACCTAAATAAGTCACAAAACACCTGAGAAACCTCAGAAAAGTGGTTCTAAGCTAGGGAAGGAAGGAGAAGAAGATTTCTAGCTGAAGATGGTGATATCTTGCAAATTCTTGGCCAAATTCACCATCACGATGCCCGAAAAACCAGCATCGAAGTCAAAAACTCTGTGCAACTGCTTAGCACCCAGGTAGGCTAGGTTTTATGAATTGAGAAGTTTAAATCTGTACTCACCGTGTAATATATGTAAATCAATGGTAGGATTTATGCGTAGAGCTTCATGCATTGAAAGATTTATGATTTAAAACACTAGAAAGAAGCCTTAGATGAGGAATTAGGGCTAAGTATGGCTGAATTAGGGTTTGCATGAATAATCCGTAGGTGATTGTTGTGATTCTATGATTGTGTGACGTATGTTTGTTCTTGCTTCATTATGATACTTGTATATGTATATGAATGATGCATTGTTAATCACACTTGTTGTATATGAGATAGATGAATTATCACTGCCATGAAATCATGACTTAAATGTATGATATTGAGGATATACTTGTGATTGTGATTGTGATTGTGGTGTGTTGAATGGATCGGTTGCCACTTTCCGGCATAACTAACTTGGATCGATTGCCACGTTCTGGCATAAATATGGGATCGGTTGCCACATTTCGGCATAACTAATTGGATCGGGTACCACGTTCTGTTATGCTAGCTGTTTGGGTTTGGGTTCCATGAGAGGACCAATGATGTGGCAAAATTGTGTGACTTGATATAAAATGTGAAGTGGTTTGTTGTTCGTAAATGTTGATAATGTGGTACATGTTCGATATATGCATATGATTGTAATGTTGTTTGACTTGCTCATGTTGAACTTAGGGGATACATGTTATGAATATTAATATTGATAGTTCTTGGGTTAAGCGAGCTTGTTAGATATAGTAGAAGGATAAAGTGTTCAAGAGGTGAGTGATGGATAGTAAGGGTGGTTCGTGTGTTGTAATGGTGAGAAGTAGAAGTAGCGGGTGTGATGAAATATGCTTAGGCATATTTCACTTTGGGGAAAAGAGATTGGGTTTAGTAGGAAGAAAGCTTGATTTAAGGTACTATGTGACCATGGTTGGTTAGTGTGACGAGGAAGTAAGGGTATGACGTGAACGGTTGGCTGAAATATCGGTGGTTGTGTCTGGGGAATTTCTTAATGTGGTAGAATGGCTAGGCTATGATCAAGTACCTGGTAGGTAGGTTGATTGAGAAGGATGCCAGTGGTCAGAATACTAGTGTATATTGGAGGTATTTGAAGAGAGGGTAAAGGTGGAGGAGCGAGTGGTCTATTGTATATTTCTACTAGTTGGTTTCTTATGTTATGTGGTGGGCGTCGGTTTGGCCGATGATGCCTACCAATATGTGTGTTTTGTACTGATACTACTCTCGCTATGTCTTTTGACATAGTCTGGATGCAGGATTGGTGACGTTTCATTTGGTGAAGACGAAGAACTCTCCAACAACTTCTATTCTTCCTTCCGCATGGTGGGAGTTGTGTTTTTAATTATCTTGTCCAGATGTACTCTTAGTAGCTCTTGTACCTATTTAGACTAGATTCATGGGAGTTGTTAAATTAATTTACATGTTTTTAACTAAAAGAGTGTCTAAGGTTAGTATTTATAAAATCATGTTTTTACATTTATCTTTGTTCTCATAATCTTCCGCATGTTTTAATTATTGGGATGTAAGGGTTCTCCTACTTAGGTGGTAGTATGTAGGTTCCCGCACGTCTCGGTGGGTTGGGTTGTGACACACAACATAGATGAAATATAGTATTTAGCATCAGCCACGAGAGTTCATGTCTTTTTTCAATGAAACTTAGGGGTCGTTTGGTACAAAGATTTATAATGCAGGGATTAGTAATGCAAGGAGTAATAGTGCATAGATTAGTAATGCAAAGTTTATTTTTACTTAGTGTTTGGTTCATTTTTTCCCACCTCATCTTGTGTTTGGATTAAAATTTTATAAATGTCTTCTTTCCAATTATACTCTTGAATTATTCTGTAATTGGGTTAACGTAAATAATTGCAGGACAATATTATTTT
The DNA here is from genome assembly GCA_036250385.1 of Solanum microdontum. Classification (NCBI taxonomy): domain Eukaryota; kingdom Viridiplantae; phylum Streptophyta; class Magnoliopsida; order Solanales; family Solanaceae; genus Solanum; species Solanum microdontum. Next base: position 23,791 of record JAJONQ010004296.1, on the reverse strand, counting down.
TTATGACCTTCTAACTAGCTATGAGAAGAAATATTTTGTTGTCATGTTTGCCTTATTTTTTTCACTTAAATTATTTGAGGATAAATAATTGTCATCTTAGTAAATTGATCACTTAAAAAATGTCAATTTTCAATTTAAAAAAAGATAGACTATCAACTTTTAAAATTGAAAATACGGTAAACAATAGTAAAATTGAATAAACCATCTACATTAACATATAAAAATTGCAAGTTGTAATTTTTATATGTATGCGATTTTATAAATTATTCAAAATATAAATAATTATAAAACCACACAAATATATATATAATTAAAATCACAAACATCATGTGGTGATATATTTACCTTTTTAATTAGTTAATATTAAACAACTCACATTTCAAATATTGTATTAATTTGTATTGGATTTATTTAGTAACAAACAACTCTCTCTAAATTATTTGTAAGCTAATATATTTAAATAAATTTACTAGTACAAATAAAAGACATAAAACCAAGAAAATAAACAAAATAATTAAAATGATTTGGGGGATATTTTGTCTTTGCATAAACTTATCCCATGGTATTATATCTCATGTATTACTAATACCTCCAAATGGAAGGTATTAGTAATACATCCTATAATACCATGTAGGAGGTATAACTAATTCATGGATTAGTTATACATAGACCCAAATTCCTACCAATCATAATACTAAATAATATCATACATAATACATGGACTATTTGTTTTGATGCGGCCTACCAAACGACCCCTTAATATTAAAACATACTCCTATCTAGGTTAGGGATCTACCTAAGGTAACAAATTCTCCACCATCTAAGATACCTGGTTATGGTGTTGCACATAATTGGACAAAACAAAGTATATTTTGAGAGTTACCTTATTGGAAGCATAACCTTCTTCAACATAATTTAGATGTCATTAAAACTGATAGCAGAATAAATCATAATCTGACAAGCTAACCATCAGTTCAAGTGTTTGAGTGTAGCAAAAGAAAATTTACTTATTGGTTGCTTGATACTCATGAAGTAAGACACAATCAACCACTACTATGTTCTATTCCTAATTATCTGCCTAGTTATAAGTTACTCCAATGCATTTGTCCGTGCTGCAATAGTTTCAATATCATTTTATTTGACTTGATATTTGATAATTCTTGATGTTACTTTATTAGTTAATAGTACTATATTGTTGTGATGACTTAATTGGGATTGGTATTTGTTGTATGTCCTTTCAAATAAGATATTGAGTTGTATTCTGATAAATAGGATATTAAGTTTTCTTCTGATAAATATTGAGTTGTTGTAATCATTTATTTTAAGCATATCTTTTCAATAGAAGGATTTGTTTATGCTTCAAAATTTTATAATATAAGTTTTTTTTGTACACGTATACTTATGCATATTTTGAGTATCTTTTTAAGGAATGAAGAAGACATCTGGAAAGCGTCGAAAGCATGCAAATAAGAGGAAACAATACGATTCTCCACCAGCTTCATTTCCCCCTACAAGTCAATCAAGCCAACCACATGTTGGTCCTCCTAAGGCAAATTCATTGCCACCCACCTTGTTATCTCCTATATTCAGATTAACAAACCAAAAATAATAAAAGATGAAAAGGAAAAACAAAGAACTATCTAAGTCCATAAAACCCACTGTGTGTCCTTAAGAAATTTAATCCCCTCAAGTATCCGAGGTTGCAGATTAATTCCTCCGAAAATAAAATGGATAAACCATTAAAGAAGTAGCAGTACCTCAAACTTCAATAATTTCAACGAACTCAAAATGACAGCAACGAATCACACACACATACACGATCGATTCATTTTATTTTGTAAGAAATATATGTAGAAGAAAGGAAGAATTTATTGCAAAAAAATGAGAGAAAGCCTCTCTATTTATAGCCAACAAAGGGTTAAGGTCACAAGTATTCGGAAAGAAGATAACCTTTCAGAAAGGTCACAACATTTTGGAAATGGACAACCTTTCAAACGGTCACAACCCTTTAGAAAGGATACAACCTTTCATAGAGGTCACAACCCTTCGGCATAGTCACAACCCTTCAGGAGAGTCACAACCCTTCATTTCCTGTTCACGCCTTTAAAACCCAACAATCCCCCACATGAATATGGCATGACTATTGTTAAAACATATGCATGACAAACTGTGTGATTTGTAAGTAAGGATTGATTGCATCTGGATAAGTGGGTTTCCCTTTAAACTTTCCATAGTGAACATCTATCGAATATACTCGATCAATCAATAGATCTGATATCTTTGAACCGTCGAGATTTAATGTGTACCTAGACAACATAAGTCACACTATCAACCCTTGAATTGTTTTTGGTTCTCATTGTTTTGTTCATTTCAGTCATAAACACGTCTTGGTTTATAAGTGTGTAGAGAACTGGCCTTAGCAGATTCTCCTTGAAGCGGCTTACACTTTACACCTACATAGGTGATTTCTAAATGTGTTATCCCATAGATACACTATTTGATATACCCTGTATCAAACTTAGAAACCATTATAAAGTCGTAATGCTTTTATCTTTGTTAGTGAACATTGTCTTATCATGAGAATGGACCATAAAAAAGTAATTTGACAATGTTGAGCCATCATCTACGACTTTGTTTGATCTCCTTGAACCTAGATCTTGGGATCTCCGGTCTTCTAGGTAGAGTTACTGCCACAATGACTTATCTTCGGCCATAATCCCATTCCCTTTGATAATCTATCAACTCCCTCTCTAGTAAGGCCTTTTTTAAGTGGGTCCGACACATTATCCTTTGACTTTAGATAGTCAATTATGATAATTCCACTAGAGTGTAGTTCTCTAACGATATTATGTCTACATAATATATGACGATACTTTTCTTTATACATCATGTTCCATGCCCTACCTATTGCATATTAACTCTCATAGTGTTTGCATACTAGAGCTAATGGTTTGGGCCAAAAATCTTTCTAGAAATTTTAGAGTCATTCAACTTCTTCACTGGCCTTATCTATAGTGATAAACTCAGATTTCATAGTAGAGTGAGCGATACATTTCTATTTGAAAGATTTCCACGAGACTGCTCCTCCACAAAGAGTAAATACATATCCACTCATGGATTTTACTTCATTTGACCTGGTGATTCATTTTGCATCATTATATTCTTCCAATACTATTGAATATTAGTTATAATGCAAAACAATAGGTTTTAAGTATGTTTTAAATACTCCCAAACATTTTTCATTGTCATCCAATGAGTTTGATTGAGATTACTTGTGAACCGACTCAGTTTACTAATAGCAACATGCTATATCTGATCGCATACTCTTCATGATATATATCATACTTCTCAATACTCTAGAATAATCCAATTGTGAGTCACTTTTGTCTTCATTCTTTTGAAGTATAAAACTCACATTTATTTGAGTCTTGACAATATTGAAATCCAAATACTTGAACTTGTCAAGTACCTTTTCAATCACATCAGTAACTTCAATGTCTTTCATATCAAAGTTACTTTCTAGCATATGCTTAGTACAATTTATGTCAGAAATGTCTGTTTTGATGATCAACATGTCATCAATATAAAAACAAACAATGATCTTGTGATTTGGAGTGTCTTTAATGCAAAAACATTTATCACATTCATTAATCTTGAATTCATTTGCCAACATAGTTTGGTCAAACTTCGCATGTCATTATTTGAGCGCTTCTTTTTAGTCCATAAAACGACTTAACAAGTTTACAGAATTTCTTTTCTTTACCAAAAACAACAAAGCCCTGGGGTTGTTCCATGTAAATTTCTTCCTCCAATTATCCTTTTTTTTTTTTAAATGTTTTCACATCCATTTTGACAAATTTGAAGGCCGTATACCGCAACTAACGCAATTAACATATGAATTGATGTAATCCTAGTTAGTGGCTATTATGTATCAAAATAATCAAGGCTTTCTTATTGTCTAAAGCCTATGACAACAAGTCTTGTTTTGTATTTTTCAATAGTTTCATCAACTTTCTTTTCCTTTTGTAGATCCACTTTGAACCCAAAGGTTTATAATTTCCTGGAGGAAGATCAACCAACTCTCAAGTGCGGTTGCTCAAGATTGAATCTATCTTACTATTGACAATCTCTTTCCAAAAAGGGATGAGTCCATAGAAGACATAGCTTCTTCGAATATATGACTCATTTTTCAACAAGAAATGTTACAAAATCAAACCCAAAGGGAGTAAATGTCCTTCGAATTTACTACGCCTCTGAATTTTTGTTATTATGTACATTCTCCTTTGGTTCATTCCAAGCCACCAAGGGTGGTATCATGATCCATCATAGTTCTGAATCATCTTTTGTTGTAGATGTAAAGTCTAAACAACACCTTGATCCTATTTTGATGTAGTTGAAAGAATCGGTACTTAGTAAATCCGTTGAGGCTTTCTTCCAAGGGGGAGATGGGGTGGTTAAGTACCAAGGTAGGTTATGTGTTTGGGATGTTGATGGCTTAAGAGAGCAAATTTTAGAAGAGGCTCATGGTTCACGGTATTCTATTCATCCGGGAGCCACCAAGATGTGTCGTGATCTATGGGAAGTCTATTGGTGGAATGGCATGAAGAAGGATATAATGGGTTTTGTGGCCAAATGTCCGAATTGTCAACAAGTTAAGGCCGAACACCAAAAACCGGGAGGTTTGTCCCAAGATATAGGTATTCCTACTTGGAAGTGGGAGGATGTAAATATGGACTTTATTGTGGGTTTGCCTCGTACTCGAAGGCAACATGATTCTATTTGGGTCATTGTTAATAGGATGACAAAATCAGCCCACTTTTTTCCCGTCAAGGTTTCTTATTCGGCGGAAGACTATGACACTTTGTACATCTAGGAAATAGTGAGGTTGTATGGGGTTCCTTTGTCTATTATTTCGGATCGAGGTACTCAATTTACTTCACACTTTTGGAAGGAATTTCAAAAAGGTCTTGGTACCAATGTTAAGCTTAGTACGGCTTTCCCCCCTCAAACGGATGGTCAAGAAGAATGCACCATTCAAACCTTAGAGGACATGTTAAGGGCATGTGTGATTGATTTCAAGGGTAATTGGGATGACCATCTACCATTGATAGAGTTTGCCTACAACAATAGTTGCCACTCAAGTATTGCCATGGCTTCGTTTGAAGCACTTTATGGTAGGAGGTGTAGATCTCCGGTGGGTTGGTTCGAAGTAGGTGAATTTTCTCTAATTGGTCTCAAACTATTTTATGAGGCCATTGCAAAAGTTCGACTCATTAGAGGGAGGTTGAAGATGGCCCAAAGTTGGCAAAAGTCTTATGCCGATGTTAGAAAAAGGGATCTAGAACTTGAAGTTACTGATTGAGTCTATTTAAAAATCTCACCCATGAAGGGTGTGATGAGGTTTGGCAAAAAGGGGAAACTTAGTCCCCGGTTTGTGGGTCCCTATCAAGTTTTGAACTATATTGGGAAAGTAGCCTATGAATTAGACTTGTCAAATGAATTTGCTCCGGTTCACCCGGTATTTCATGTTTCTATGCTCAAGAAATGCATTGGTGATCCGGTAACCATCATTCCTTTAGAGGGTTTGGGATTTGATGAGAGCCTTTCCTATGAAGAGATAGATATTCTAGACCGGCAAGTTAAGAGGTTGAGAAATACAGAAGTAGCTTCCGTTAAGATTTTATGGAGGAATCACTTAGTTGAGAGTGCTACATGGGAGGCCAAGGCCGACATGAAGTCTCGTTATCCTCATCTTTTTCCTTCTACTCCTATTCAAACTTGAGGTAAGTAGTTCCTCTTGAGTTTTTAGTGTTTTGGTAGTCATGTGTATTGTATGAATTTTCCATGATTTCCTCATGTTGACTTGCATCTTAGTATGATGATTGCATATTTGACTTCATGAGGTGAATTCGTGAACATGCTTAGTTGTGTTTTTGATTAAGTGACATGTTGGCTCAATATGATGGTGTTGAACTTTCTTTGACTGGAGAAGGTAGTTCCTCCCATGTTTATGTTAATTGATGAGTTTTGTGCATATTGGGTTGGTAGATGTAGTTCCTACTTCCTTGTGTTGCATTAACCATGTCTTGAGATGGAGTTGAAGTTTCCTCCTTTTGAATAGTGTATGAGGTGAATAGTGCATTTGTAAGTTTTGCACATTTTGATATTTCATGCATAATGGGCTGCTAGTCTATAGTTTCTAACTTAGTTTGGTGTTTGAATCATCATTCGGGGAGGAGTGTCCCCAAAGGGGAGATAATGTAACACCCCGAATATCTAATGACCTAAGCTTGAGCCTAACACGTAGTCTAGTAGCCTAAATGGAGTTAAACGTAAAGATTAGAATCCTAAAATAACTTCCCTAACCTAGTACTAAGGTACTAGTGCCTAAACATCAAGGCATGGCACCCCAAAGACCCCCTAAGGGTCCTTGAGGAGGACCAATGGACTGACATAAAAGCTGCCAAAAATCAGCATGGTCCACGAAAGGGACACCCACGCCTCGTGGGTGGACTTACGCCCCGTAGGTGGGGGTCGTGAGTCAAGGCTTTGCCTTCTCCAAATGACCAAAGTCTCAGTCACTTTCCACGTCCATGCAGTACGGGCCGTAGACCTACTCACGCCCTATGGGTGGGGGTCTCGTGAGTGAGGCCTGAAACATGACCAAGATGACCAGCCCTAGATCCAACCCACGAGTGACTAGTACAGTCCGTGGTTCCATCCACGCCCCGTGAGTGGGGGATGATGGATAGGGTCTGCGAAACTTCTCAAAATCTCGACCAATGGTGAATTAAATTAGGTAAGTTCTATTTTAATTATTAAAGGGTGGGGACGGTTTATATTACTTATTTAGACATATAAAAGTAGTTATTAACTATTAACCAACTCTTTTAACACCTCATAACTCACAAGACTCACAACATAACCAACTCTCCTCTCCAACAAAAATTCTCTCTCTAAGACTCCATTGAAGAACAAGAACAAGTTCAAGCTTAGGGTTCAAGGGGGTAACTTCTTCTCTTCAATTTTGTGAAGGATCTCCAATAAAGGTATGGGAGCCTTGATTCATGGAAAACTTCCTTCCATGAAGCCCTTAAACTCTGTATTTCAATTAGTAGGTTTTCTTAAAAACTAGGGTTTTCAATCTAGCCATGGGTTCTTCCTAAAAACGATTTCAATGGGTCAATTGTCTTATATTATGGTTGATTTGTTGTTTAATGGTGATTTTTATAGTAAAATCTCCCATGAACCCATGAACTCCCCCATGACCCCAGTTTCATGAATTGTGATGGGTGTATTGAAGCTTAATGAATACTATGAATTGTTTATATGGTATTGTAGTTATTGAATCTTGTTTTATTCAGGCCTAATGTAGTGTTTCTAGGTTGTGATTGTGATACATGATTCATGACCCTTGAGGGGTGAAATTAAGAAGGTTTATGCATGTTGATGAAAGTTGTGTATGAACTTATGATTCACTTAGAAAGTGAACATCCTATGACCATTGTGTAAATTGTGGTATTGTTAAAAGATCTTTCTCCCCTTACCCTTACACATGACTATGTATGAATTGTCTAGGATGGTGATAATGTTGTTGTGTTGATTGAAAGGTTATTCTCATGAAACACTATGAACGTAATGTGAAAGGTTTACTCACATGTTCATGATGATTCTAAGGTTGGTAGCTAGTTCTCAACTATTGAATCTATGAGCTATTTTATGAGTTGTATTGAATGAAGGGAAAGATATTCCTTCACATAGATAAATGCAATTCAAGAATAACTATGTATAAATTGGGATATAATTCTTAGTACCAATTGGATATGGAAAATGAGGTAGAGGCCTTTCCGTCAATACAATAGGCCGGGTCTTCTACAAATGATCTCATGAGATGAAAACTCCCCTGTCAATACAATAGGCCGGGTTTCCAGAAGTAATCTCCCTATCCCATAACTATGTGCCCACATAGGTCTTTAGCTAGTGGATCCATCTAAAAGCTATACATTTAGTTCTACCTTAGGCAAATAGGACAACTTCTTTTGGTGTAGGGTTACACGACACCGGATTCCATGTAGCTCACATGGTATATGTCGGTTAAGGGTATTTTCCCTACATGAGAAGATAATGAATATGACATAAACTATACTTATGTCTTCTTGATGAGCTTTACTTAGTAGGAGTGGGGGTATGGGACTTCACTTTTACATTGGACAAGTAGACTTTACAAGGGATTATGGGATGGTTCCTTATGCTATGATAAGACATGAATGTATGCATGTATGTTGAATGGGTTGATACTAATGAATGACTTTCCTTATGTTCAAGTAATGTACATGACTATTTCCTTATCTATAACTATGGACTATGATGAGTTCTAAAGATGATATGTGTGACTAAGGTGGCTTCAAAGGAGTACTTAGCATGGTTGGTATTCTGGGATGCCAAACATACATTGCACAAGTATACCTTAGGGCTGCTAAGGTAATGGTTCTACTATGTTATGAGGATTTATGTGATGAAGATGCTATGACTTGTATTTTACATTAGAATGCATAAATGATTCTCAAAGTTGACAAATGCATGATTTTCAACGAAATTGTCCTTTTTATCATATTTCGAGGATTTTATGCATGCTTCCATACTTAGTACTTTATGTGCTAACCCATTTCTTCTACATTTACTATGAGTGTAGGTTCCGATCGTTGAGACGTACTACTTCTTTCAAGTGAAGCTTGGGTTGACTATTCCCTAAGCTTGGTGAGTCCTCATGGTTCGAGGTCAAAACACTATTCATTTCTAGCTTCTATTGTACTTTCTATTTTTGAGACTTTATTGATGTAAAGGGCTTTGATCCTATTTGTACTCTCTATTGTACTAGATGGTGATTGACAGAAAGTCTAGACTCTTATTTTTGTTTATGAAAAAGAAGTTGACTTTAATTGTAAAATTTTTAAATTTTCCGTATCATTTCTATGACTTTATGTGTATGATTATGCTAAGGGCTTGTATGCGACCCCCTTCGGGGTCAAGTACGATGTGTTACATCTAGTGGGTACCCCTGGGTCGTGACAACATGTCCTAAGTATTCATTTCACAAACAATTTGATTTAAGAAAGTAAGAACAAACATAAATAATGGTTTTGAAAAGACCTTCCGTGAGGTAACTTTTTCCTACAAATATTTTGTTCTTTACTTTTTATAACATTGTCAAATACAAACATTGTTTTAGAGTCAGCACCTTGCCAGATGTCCTTTGTAGAAGGACCTTTCCATAACATTCAACTTGTTATAGAAATACCCATGACCATAGTCTCTTCGGTCCAATAAGGGCAATATGACTCAAATGTTTGTTTTACAACACAAACATAACATATCACTTTTCACCAATGTTCATGTCTATACAAATAAATTATTTTAATAGACAAATCTTTTTATGAAAAATCACAATATTTTAGGTGACACTTTTTTCATCAAAGAATACAATTCTTTTGAACGAGTAATATAATTTTGTGGTTTTATACTAGTCATATTATATACTAGTAAAGAGAGATTGAACGACCACAATATCAAATATACTCCAAGAATTTTGTGGGTCTAACATAATGCAAGAATGTCATTAAATTTCATATCTTGTACTTTCAAATTTAAATTAGATTGTAAGTCTAATTTTGTCTTTATCACAAGTAAAGAACCCCCCACATTTTAAATATGTTCTCAAAAATATTTTCAAGTATTTGAAATTATTTTGCAGATACTTTTTTCCCATGCTTTCAAATTGGATACCATCAAAATACACATTGGCAACACGAAGCCCTCTTTTGGAGATTTAATTCATAGAAACGCCCATTGCAGGCACAAAAATCACTAATTTTATGTCACTAGTGTTTTTCCCCTTTCAGTCACAATCATATAGTCAACTTAGTATTTAGAATACTAACAATAAAGATTCAATCTTTATACAACTTATTTTTAGTTTAACGATGAAGGTATTATATTCTTCTAATCGTTGACCGAGTGAACCTTGAATTCTAATGAAGTTTTTATATTCTTCGAATCAGCTTCACATTCAGACAGAGTAGTAAACCAAAAAGATTTTAATCTCCTGAAACCTCAAATACAACACTGTTTCTAGCTAACGGTGAAAATTTTATCTCTTTCAAATCATTTAGCCTTAATATTCTTGATGAAAATTTTGTACTCTTCAAGTCAGAATATTCATTCAAACAGAGTATTTAACAAATTGGTGAATTTTCTATAATCTTCAAACCAATGCACAATCTGATTTGTTCGTGCAGTTCTTATATTCTTCAACCAAAAGGAGTTAAAATCAGAAGAGTTTTGTCTCCAAAAGTCAGCACAATCAAACTTCACATGGAGTAGAAAACTACAAAAGTATTTTTTTCTCCTCTAAACAAAATACATATTAATAATAATAAAGATATATTTTGTAATCATCACATAATGACCATTTATCATAATATTTATGAAGTAAATCTCATAAATTATAAAGGATAAAAAAAATAAACAAGGAAAATAAAGATAGAACCTGATTTTTACTCCCATTAAATCAAATTCTATGTGTTAGCAATGATTCCATGCAAGTCACTTTTCTTGCTAATTTTTCCTTTCTTTCCTAGTTTCCATCATATTTCAATTTTCCTCAGAAGACATTGAATTTTAACGAGAAACTAAGCTCATGTTCAAATATTGTTAGGAGATAACATTTGTTCATTTACTTCTTCTCATAGTTATATAAAACCAAGAATATAGGAAAAAAATTAAAGTGCATATCTTAACCTTAATGCACAAAATAACATTTTATTTATTAAACGAAAAATGAATGGATGCAATGATTTAATGCACTTGGGAAGAAAATAAAAATAATCTTACACATCCAAGGAAAACATACTACAGAAAATATACTCGAACATATTGAAGTAGTACTACTTCATCCCAAATCTCTTTTAACATATGATAAAATAATTCTCTTTTTCTTCTTTTTTTTCCAACAAAAAGAACACAGAAAATAAAAGTAATTTCATTACCACAGAAAATACCATCAATATTAAATTTCTTAAGCTTTTTTCTCAGGTATTCAAATTAACAAACTAGAAATAATAAAAGATGAAAAGAAAAAATAAAGAACTATCCGAGTCCATAGAACCGACTGTGTATCCTTAAGAAATTTAATCCCCTCAAGTACCCGAGGTTGGAGATTAATTCCTCCCAAGATAAAAATGGATAAACCATTAAAGAAGTAGCGGTACCTCAAACTTCGATAATTTCAACGAACTCAAAATGACAGCAATGAATCACACACAAAGACATGATCGATTGATTTTCTTTTGTAAGAAATGTATGTAGAAGAAGGGAAGAATTCCTTGCAGGAAACTGAGAGAAACTCTATTTATAGCCAACAAAGGAAAAAGGTCACAACTCTTTGGAAAGAATAAAACCTTTAAGAAAGGTCACAACACTCTAGAAAAGGCACGAACTTTCAAACGATCACAACCCTTTAGAAAGGACACAACCTTTTATAAAGGTCACAACCCTTCGACATAGTCACAACCCTTCAGGAGGTCACAACCCTTCATTTCATGTTCCCACCTTTAAAACCCAACACACTTTTCCTCCTCATGTGACTTCACTGCCATTTTCCATTCCTCATCAACAAATTTCACTACCACCTACTATTCCTCCTCCCTCGACTTCATTACCCCCTAGCTTTCCTCCTCTGTCAACTTCATTACGACCTTCCTTTTTTAGTATTAGTATAGCACAATCTGGGCCTATACAAAATACTTCCACAACTTCTCATGGCAAGAATACAAGTCTTCACGATAACATTGTGCCCACACCTTGTATAAATTCTTCTTTGAGTTGTCATATAAGTTATAATGGTAGCTCTTCATCTCTGCTTCCATCATCAACTCATGATGTATTTGAAACATCTTTGACACCTAGCATATCTAGGTCAAATATTGGAGTTCCTATACCAGCATCACCATTTATTAGTAGTACTATCGCACCAAATTGTTCAAAGACTAAACATGTTGGAGATACTAGAGAATATGATGCTTTTCATAGGCTGATTATCACCCTTGATGAGAATGAATAAGTTATCTTTATGTTGTTTTTATTTTGATGAATGTATTTCTTACATAAGTTAAGTTTAATGCAGATTCGCTCCATCATATGCCGACTCACATATGGTTTCAAAATCTATTCTACCATTCTTCAATGGTGCTTCGGGTAGATGTAAAGAGTTTCCATACAATATCAGAGAACAAATATGGAATAAGTTTAGGGTACAAATAAAATTTATTTTTATATTAGCTATCAAATATAGAATTTTTAATCTAATGATATTATTTATCATGCAGATGAAGTGTGCATGTCAACCATGTTATGAGAACAAATAAAAGTCTTTTTTGAGAAGAAAGCTCGTATATGAATTTCAAATATGTAGTTTGAAGTTTGAAAAAATAATAAGCAGCCTAGTTGATTATAAAATGAAATATGGGTTAATTTTTTGGAGAAATGGAACACTCCTGAATTTAAGAAAAAGTGTGAGCGCGCAAAAGTAGCTCAGGCTTCTTTAATAGGTGTCTCTTTACACACCGGAGGTTCTATGAGTTTCACAGCCCATCGACGAAAAATGGTAATAGTTTTTATTGATTTTCCTTAATTTAATCTATACCAATTTTGTGAGTACGTTGTTAGGCATTGAAAGCTTTATCATAATATTCTTTCCTTAATGGTATTAGTCTAATTATTTCTCTTATATTTTCTAGAATGTATTCTATTTATTGTATATCTTGGGTTTGTTGATATATTTCTATATTTTCTTTTATCAGATTTCCTAACAGGGTGATATCTGCAATAGTTTCTTGCCAATATTGAAGGTATTCGTAATTTATCATTAGTCTGAGTATTCTAATTCTAGATCCCAAATATTGATTCGTTCTAGGTTTATTTCATTAAGATCATCTATTTCATCTATTTCATATCATATCTGATTCATGAGTTCTTTATCTTCAAGAAATATTTTTTCCATATAATCCTTCTTAATTCAATTATTTTTATATCTTTTAGTATATATAAGATTAGTGTTTCATATGCTAGTATCATCTCATCATGTAGATAAGTAGTCATATTATATTTTGCTGTTCAATCAATAATTCCCTTATACCATATGCATAATAAATATTATTCATATTAGATTACTATAAACTAGATTATTCTCAACCATGTTTTCCTGTCACTATTAACATCGTACTTTCAAAGGTACTCTCTTCCTAACAGTACCTCAACTCTGTTTACTCCCCTCACGGCTTCCTTCGCCTATGGTTTCAACTTCAGGATGGCATAGTTTTGGAAGTTTTTCCTTTTTTCCTCATGTTAACAAACTAGAAAACATGCTGCAAATAATTCTAGTATATAATAACTAGTATGAACTTATTTAATCATGCTATGATATTCAGGAATTAACAGATTTAGCTATGCATAATCATAATTAGATATACCTGTATGATATCTGGAATATTTTGATCCATAGCTTAATTAGAAACTTGATATTTTATTGAGTATTTTTGTTTACAAAGAGGCTTGCTTTCCGTCGAGAAAATCTTGCCTTAGATGTGCCTAATGGCTCTCTATTTATACAAGTAGAAATGTTACTATTTCTACTTTACATATGTCCTAATACTATTCCTATTTGTCTTCTAGCAATTATTACTTTACTTCCGCACTACACTCTTTACACTTGTACTAATTTACATAAGATTCCTAATTCCACTAACTTTACAATAAGTCAACAATAGGACAAACAACTTTACTTTACATAACTTTAGTTATCTATATCTCTTGCTTTTCATCTTGTCTCCTTTACTCTAGCTGGACGGCTGGTATTACATTATCCTCTCCATAGCATTTTGAACATTGATGATCTGGATATTTGTGTCCAATAGTTTTGCAATATTTTGTCATTATCTCTGGTGAAATAAAATTCCTTCGTATTGCCCTTGTAGTTGGTTGTTGTTCTGATTTTAATAAGCTTAATATCCATTGCCGTATTTCTTCCATATCTGCTTCTCTAATTTCTTTGGAATTTGAGTATATCATAGTTTGTTCTCCATACTGAATTTCCATTTAAATAATTGGTTGCAACTCGTTCAAAATAGTAGCTATTCCAATAATTCACTTTCTTGCATAAAATTCTGGTATTTCTATCTTTTGTATCTCGTCTTGTTGTTCTATTTTCTCTGGTATTATCATTTCTCTAGTCGGTCCGATTTTTATAACTTGTATGATAGGTTTAATTTCATCGTGCAATATTTCTGCTAGTGCTGAGTAGAATTTTATATAAAAAAGTGTTCCTTTAGTTATCCTTTTATAATGCATAAATGCCTTGTGTAGCTCTGGTATTGTTGATATCTCATCTCCTGTTTGGGTATATACGGTACTTAACAATCCGTAGTTGTATCAAGTTCCTACTAAATTTGTACTTGTTCCTGGTTGTGCAATCAGCTTGTTATATCCTTGTAGATTTTGTGTAATGTAATCTTCATGGGGATTTTTTGTATTTTTGGACGTTGGATTTTGGTTTAGAAAAGTCTGTATTTTATGGATGTTTTCTATGTAAGCTCTGGTTATATGGTTATAGGTCTTTTTGTTTTGTCCTAGGCTTTCTTTATAGGTATTTAGCTGAGGTGGTATGAATAATGGATCTTTTTGGTTTTTTGGCATAAATGGTTTTTCGAACATTTTATTCATATTGGTATTAACATATCTAGTTTTGTTTTCTTCTTTTGCTGCAGATGTGCTTCCTGTAGCTGCATTTAACAAATCATTATGGGTTTTTAGGTGTTTCCCAACGTCACCTTGTAACTCTGGATTTTTTAAGTCTTCTGATCGACTTAGCTCCGCATTTTTATAGTCATGTTGCTGACTTTTTATTTGTTGTAGCTCTTTGTCAATATTTTCTACCTTTGTACAAAGTAGGTTCATAGCTTTGAGTATTTCTTCTATAGTATTTGTTTTTTCAGTTTATGTAGCTTTGTCTTGAGATGTAATCAGCAATAACATTCTTGTTAGTACATATTATTTCTATTGTAAATGTAAAATTTAATATATTTAACACTAGTCTTTGTATCTCTTTGGTTGTTACTGAATCTTGTACCTTTCTTGTTATCCACCATTTTATCTGTGTATTATCTGTTCTTACAATAAATTTGTTATATACAATATATGGTTCAAAGGCTAATAAACATTTATATATTGAATATAATCTTTTCTATTTATTTTCCATTTTATTTCGGGGTTTGTAAATGTCCCTGAATAATATCTGCAATGATGCTCCACCTTTTCTTTATTATATGTATATTTTAGTACTCCTCCGTAGCTTATTTCACTTGCATCTGATTCTACTATATATGTAAATTCTTTATTTTCATTTGGAAAACATAATTTAGGTAGATTTTTACATAATAATTTTATTTTTCGTATTTGTTCTTGGTCTTTTCTGTCAAAATAATACTCTACATCTTTCTTTAATTTCTCATGTAAAGGTTTTAAATTTTTTGCCAGATTAGGTATATATTCTCTTAGTTGATTTACTAATCCTAGGAACGATTGTAATTTCTTTTTTGTATCTATTTGTTCTTCAGAATTTATTATCTTTTGCACTATATGTGTTTGCATTTTTATACCATTTTTATCTATTTGTATTCCTAGAAATTCTATTTGTGTTTTCATTATTTCTGCCTTTTTCTTACTTAGACTTATTCCTGAGTGTGTTATAATGTGTATAAATTTTTCTAACAATTTTATATGTTCATCTTGAGTCCTTGAATATAATAATATATCATCTATGTATACTATACAATTTTCTAATTGGTTAAAATAATTATCCATGAAATGTTGGTATCTTCTTGGTGCATTTTTATATCCAAAAGGTAATACGTTCCATTCATAGAATCCTTGTGGTACTGTGAAAGCTGTTAACTTTTTAGATTCTTCTTCTAATTTTAAATGGTAAAATCCTGATTTACAATCAAACTTGCTGAAATAATTATATCCTTGGACTTGTCTGATTTTTAATACTTTGTTTGGTATGGGTTAATTATATGTTTTTGTTTTTGCATTTAGATTTCTATAGTCAATAACCATCCGGCTTTTTCCTCTTTTTTGTTCACTATGTTTATTTACTATAAATGTTGGACTTGTATGTTTACTATTACTTTCCTGTATATAATTAGTTTCTAGTAACTCTTTTATATGCATTTTGAATTCTGTTAAATCATCAAAATTATATTTTAATGGTTTCTGGGTTATAATGCTATTTTCATCAATTAGTTCAATTTTTATTTTTGTCTTATGCTTTTCCCATCCTTTTAAGGGATCTTCGCTATATAACGGTTCTAGTTTTTCTTGAATCATTTTTAGTTTATCTATAGAAAATACAATTAATTCAATATTATGGTTACTTTCGTTAATATTTTCTAGTTTTTGGGTAATTTTTTCACTTCCTTTAATCCATGGTGTGGTTTTTCTATTTTTGTTATTTACCCTTTTTGCTCCTACCTTTTGTTTACATGATGTAGTAAATCACCAGTGTGTTTTTGTTATCACATGGGGATATAGTTTTTCTAAAAATGGCATTCCTAAAAGCATATCTTTATTTATAAATTCATAACTATATATATCTTCTATAGTTAATATTTTATCCCATATTTGTAATTATATATTTTTCGCTTTATATGTTATCATACTTCCTTCATTGTTAAATCATGTTACTACTATTGGTGTTTTTAGCTTTTCTCATTTTTCTTCTGGTAAACAATTGTGTTTGCACATATTAGCTTCTGCTCCTGTATCTAGCATAGGGGTATAATATCTGTTGTAGTAATTTTCTACTATTATTTTTGCAAGTATATATATTTTCATATTGCTCTTTTTATTATGACTTTCTTATTTTTATATGTTATGGTCAATTGTGTGTTTTCTAAACTATATGGTTTCATTTCTTCTAACCATTTTATTCCTAATATTATGTTATCTCCTTGATAAATTTTGAATTTTATTAGTATTATTATTCCTCCAATAATTATTTCTTTTTCTGCTATTTCTTCAAAATTCAATAATTCTTTTGGTAATTCTGGGCACGTTTGTTCTTTAGAGGTTATTTCTTCTTCTGTAACTAACTCTCTTGGTATATAATTTTCTTCTTGACCAATATTTATTATTATTATATATTTTCTTTGTTCTATTATTTCAGTTATGTAATAATGGTATGGTTCTATATCTGTTATCATTTGATAATCTATTGATTTTATTGAGGATTGTGGTGTTTCGTTACTTTTTATTCCTTTCATTCTTTTTGATGTGCTTAATCTATCACTTACTATTTCTAAATCTTCTTCTATATCCATTTCCTTATAACTGTAGTCATTATTATCTCTTACTGTAACAATTTGTTCAAAAGGATTTTCTATCTTTATTCTATTTATTTTATTTTTTGCCGTTATTTTATGTTTTGTTGTTAGTACATATAGATTTTTACATCTTGCTGTGAATATCTTACTTCCTGGGGCTAACTCTATTCCTGACATTTTCCAATATAATACTAAGGATTTATCTATGTTTCTATCGGTTATTGCTACTGAATAATTAGCGCTTATTATAAATTTGAATTTTTGGTATATTAGGTTTCCCTTCACTGCACTTATTATGCTTTTTTCTATAGGTTCTACTATTCTGTCGTCTGCTAGGTATATTTCTATTGGTGTATCTATTCCTTCTCTAAAACATGCTTTTATTAATATTTCTGTTCCTCCTAGATGTACATATTTTATTAGATCTTTAGCTTTAATTTCTTGTATTTCTTTGTTTATTATTCTTTTATTTATTATTGGTATTTTCGTTTTTCCTTTGGTGTATTTACAATCTATTATGTGTTCTTTTTGGCTTACCACGTAATATTCTTCCTTTTGTCTTTTAAATAAGTTTTTTATTAATGGTACTTTAAATATTTTTTCTACACTTAGATCTAATTCTTTTCCTTTTATTTGTTCGAATATATTAATATCAAATATTACCTTTTGTTCCGTAGATTCATCAGTTATATGTTCTTCTTGGGTTATTATATGTACGTCTTTTTCAGTCATATATATTATTCATCTATGTTATATTCTCCTTCTTCGTCCTTTTCATTTTCGGATAATTCATATATACTATCATCACTTTCTGGTTCATAGTCTATATATTCTATTTGTGTATATTCATCATTATTGATTACTATTTCAGATACTTGTTTTTTCTTAGGATTTTTGGGTAATTTACAATCTTTAGTTATATGTCCTAATTTCTCACAATTGTAACAGGTGCATTCAGTTATTTTTTTCTTTGGTCTAAATGATCTTTTTGTATTAGAATTTTTTATGTAGTATCTTCTTCGAGGTCTTTTGTACTTATACTGAGATTTATATTTTTTATATTTACCTGGTTTTCTATATTTCTTTTTATAGAAATTATCATTTCATCCAAATTGGGGTGCTACTTTGTCTTTCAACATGCTAAATTTTTTATTATAGTTTTTTCCATTTTTATTTCTTCTCTATATTTTTCACATATTTCTGAGTATCATTTTTGCAAGTATCTTATTCTTGCTCCTAGGGTATCTTGTAATCCTGCTTCATTCCAATCTTTTATTATTTTTGAGCTAAAAGGTTCTGGTAATTTTGTAAAATATAACCTTCGTATTTCTTTTCCTTCTTCTGTATTATATGTTCCTTTATAATAGTATTCCCTAAATACACATGTATATTCTTCTATATAACACATATTACATATTGCTAATTTTACCATTAAATTTTTGTTTAGCTGTTTTTCTTTATTTTGTTCTTCCGTTTCTGTAGTTGTACTACTAAATTCATTTCTTAAGGCTATTTCATATTTATTTAATATGTCAATTGGAGTTGTCGATATTTCACCATCTATTTTATTATTATTTCTTAGTGTTTTTAGACTTTCTTCTGTTAAGTTTTGTAACCATAACTTTACTGTTCCTATGAGCGTTCTTTCTATATATCCTGGTACTTCTGTCATTCTTATTTTATTATCGATTAATTGATTTGATATATATCTCATCCATAGTTGGATTGTTTTATTTATATCTGTTACACAGTCTAAATCTAAAAAATTGCTATTTCGTGTAGTTGTTGGAATTGGTGTCCATCTTTTATTTAATCTTTTATTCCATATACTATCATATCTATCAGATTGTTCATAACCAACTGAATAATAATTGGGATTTAATTCTTTTGGGTTTTTAACTCCCCTATTTTATAGATTAATTCTTTCATAATACATTTTTTCTATAGGTATTAACCTTATAATTTCTTTTATATTCTCCAATATATATTCTATGTATTGTATGTCGTGAGTTTGTTGAAAGATTTCTATGTTCTCTTTTATTAGATTACTTAATAAAGTAATATCTATTATAGTTTGTTGCCAATATTCTAAGTACTCTTGATTTATCATTAATCTGAATATTGAATTTCTAGATCACTTAAATTAAAGTCTACGATTTCATTATTTATTCTATTTATTTCATCTATTTCATACCATATCTGGTTTATTAATTCTTCGTCTTCTTCAAATATCTTTTCCCATATTATCCTTCTTATTTCTTTCTGTGGATTTTATATCATCTATATTTGCTAATATTTTTGTATATATTTCGCTTATGTCTGAACCTTGTTCTGCTTTATTTATATCGTCAATTTTTATGTCTGGTTCTTCGTTAGTTTGTAATTTTTCCCTAAATTTTTCTATTTCATTTTTTAACTTTGTTTCAAGTTCTCTTTCTTTTTGTTTAGTTGCATATAGTTCTTTTAGTGTAGCTAACTCTTTTTCTAGAGCAATTATCTTATCATTCTTTATTTCTTCTATTTGTTGTATTTCTAGTTTCGCTTGTTGTCTAATGATTTCTATTTCTTTTTTCCTGTCTATTTCTTCATATTCGTTAGTTAATCTTACCATGGCTGTTAAACTATCTTCTAATTTTACTGTTTCCTTTTCTATCATTAGATATATATTTTCACCTATTTTTTTTATATCTTCTTCCTAAATTTGAAAATATTATTTTTATCGGTTTTCATAGGTTTTTTCATCTATGGTAAATTCTTCTTTATTCATTATAAATTGTGCATTAGTTTATATTCTATTTGTTGTATTTGTAGTTGTATTTCAAATATTGTTCTTGTTTGAGCTAGTAGAGATTTTTGGCATACTCCCGCGTATATGTTATATTTAAGTCTTTCTTGTTTATGTTTTAACTCATAGCGTTTCTCTATAATCGTCCTGATTAATTCATATTTGTGTTGTTCTTTACTATCCATATTTTCTATACTAATCATATCCATAGCTCTGATACCAATTTTGTGAGTATGTTGTTAGGCATTGAAAGCTTTATCATAATATTATGATAAAGCTTTCAATGCCTAACAACATAGCGATTGAACTTGGTATAACTTTTATTTACTAATTTTGCAGAAAAAGTGAAAAGGTGAAGAGGTATCTATTGTTGAGATATTTGAGGAGACGCATAAAAAAGAAATAAGGATGGTACAAGGGGAGAATGGATAGAGCCACGTGCAGAGGAGACATTTGTAAGTTATAACACTTCAATATTATTTCAATTAACATAATCTTAGAATCTTAGATCTCAATGACAATAAATCAGAAGAGAATAGCGACAATTTGCCTCATCTCTTTAAACTTGAGATAGGATGAGGGGCAGGGACAGCTGATCTGTTACTAATCGAATAACATTTGGCAATTAGAGTTAGATAAAGTGCAAGTTTTGAATACTTTGAATTTGTGTCAGTCTCATGTTCATTATTTTCTTTAGTATTTAGTTTTGCTATTAAGACAACATTAAAGAAACAGCCTGCTGAAAGTATCTGTTGTAATTGAAGTTTGTGATGATTTTAGTAGAAGTAATTGTATCTTGAAAGTAGATGTTGTAAAACTCTCTAAGAGATATGTTGATGAGTTCTCAATGAAATGTCTCAAATTGGGATTCTCAAGTTTTAGTTGTTGCTGATAGCCAGGGAAAAGAGTTGAGAGATTAAGAGTAAACTAGCATTTTTTTACTAACTACTACTTTATATAAAGTTATTAGGTTTACATCTATTGACTCTAAAGGATGGTACACACCATCTGACCATATTTATGTGTCCTTTGACAGCTCTTGGGATGCTATTATAATGTGGGTATATATATGTATGGACTCCAAGGAGTGGCCGAGGGAGGCTAGCTTGTCCGTCACTTCTCGGAAGTATGAATTATCTTGAACTTAGTTTTGATCAGTTAATATATGTTGAAGGTGATCAGTGACTTAGACTGATGATGAAGGGTTTTTCTGTGTCAAATTTGGAGCTGCACCAGGATCTCCAGATTTCCCATTTTACTACGGGAGGCATGCTTTTAAGAATGTACCAAGCCATATCTTGAAGTTCCTGAATGAGTTGTTCCTGTATCTGATGTCAATTTTCCCTGCCAATGCCAATTTCATTCCTGCAATCAAAAAGCTGCTGCAATTAATGTTAGTATCAATACCAAACTAGCCTTGTTAATCTTGATAACATCGTAGGGATTTTCAAGACAAAATCAGCACTCGATAAATTCAGGTACTACAAGTTCGTAAGGTTGCCTATACCAACTGGTATGCCAACATCTTTGTTGGGAAAGACAAGACACTAACAAGAATGTCAAACAGGATAGCAGCGGAATAATACCCAAATCTAAACTTTCCCTTTCAGTTTGAACCAAGAGAAGACAAACCAAATCAAGCAATATGAAAAATGGACAGCAAGTATATCAGCCAAACTAAAGCAACAAGATAAGAATAACTCAATCACACAAGACACAACGATTTACGTGGAAAACCTTTCGATGTGAAGAGTAAAAAACCACAGGACCAAAAGCTCCACTATAAACACCAAGAGTTACAAAATTGTTCTCCAAAATTGGCCAAAAAACAAGTGCCAAACAACGAGCAACAACAAATCAAGATTGCACCAAAACTAGAGAATTAAAGAAGAGATTTCACCCAAAAACGCGCTACTGTTCACCCCCAAAATCAGAAGTTACAGACCTCCAAATCCGATCTCCACCGTTGAATTGCAAGAACCAGATTCTTAGAACTCCCAGTTCAAATTTGAGCACGATCCAACGGTTAACGAAGCGGCAAACTCTGTCTGAAGCGGACTGCCTGAGCAGAAAATTTCCAGAAGCAAAAACGGGATTTTCCTCTTTTTCTCTCAATCTCTAAAACGAAACTCTCTTGATTTTTCTCTCTTGTGTTTCTGAAAATAAGACCAAATAAGCCTTATATATGCCACATAATATTTTGGGTTATGGGCTAAAGTGGGCTAGTCCTAATAAGACTTTTATTTATCCACATAGGAAGGGAAAAAAGATCCTAAACCCAACACATTGAACCTGTTTTAAGCCAAATTTAGTTTCTTAAGATACTAGAGATTGAAAAGAGAACTTGCATTCTTAATTCCACTACAAATAGTCTCATCATCTAGTTCCAAGGCAATCACATGACCAGAGAGATCACTTTCCAATTGCAACATTCACTTTTTCTAAGTTGTTTTGTTGTGTTTATTGGATATGCCTTGTTTAGTATACTTACAAAGTATTGTCTGAGGAAGTATAATAGTATCATGCAATCGATTAATATGATCTGAAATTTTACTAGCACGCAGTCAGTTGGTGAGGTGATTTGTTCAGAGGCTGCAAGAGTCGTCAGTAGAGAAATGCCTATGGAACTTTTTCTTTTTTTTTTTTTTGTTCCATTGAAGGGAAACATGAGTTTCTTTATCTTTTCTTCCTTTGTGATGGTCGTCTGTTTTACTTAATTATGTATTATGTCGAAAAGAAATAAAATTATTGATTCATTTATACATTTATTTCAGATTGGATTCCACAGAGGCTTGGACAAATGGCGTCAGACACAGCCTACTTCGGAGACTGGTTCTACATCATCTACTGATATTAATCAATATGGACAAATGTTGCAGGAGGTGTGAATAAAGGTAGAGTTTATGAGCTTGGAGAACTACCTTCCTTGTGTCATTCATCACCATTGTTGTCTGGTGCTTCTACTTCTCAATCTTTGGAAGAAATGGAAGCAATGCGTAAAAAAATTTCAGAGCTGACAGAATGACTTCAAACATCTGAAGCTAACTTTGCTAAAGTGCAAAAGTTTATGTAAAACATATGGTTGAATCTGATGATACCGAAGAAGAAAGCGACTCTGATGCAGAGTAGTTTGTGTTATGGTTGTTTAGACATTTTCTATGAGATTAAGATGTCTTTTGAACTATTTACTTCCGTTTTGAATCACAACTTAATACTTATTAAACTTGATTTTGATTATGCTTGAGCGTTTAGACTCAATCGAATTGAATGCAATTCGAATGTATTTGATGTTTGATTTTACTGTTGAATTTTTATGGATGGATGATAGTATAATTTTGCAGGTGGTGTACCAAATAAATAATATTTCTGAGTAGTAAAATGTAGTTTTTTTCTACTACAATATATGCAATAATAATATACTCCCTCCGTTTCACAAAGAATGACCTCCTTTCCTTTTTAGTCAGTTTCAAAAAAATGACCTCTTTCCTTTTTTGATAACATTTTACTTTTTGCTTTCCACGTGGCATGTTTAAGACCACAAGATTAAGGGCAATTTTGTACATTTGACATA
>JAJONQ010004295.1:0-23758 GCA_036250385.1 Solanum microdontum | reverse complement strand
CACTTTCTAATCAAAGAAAACAATAACGAATTGTAAAAAAAAATCTCATTTTTTGTTTGATAAAATAAAACAACAATAATTTATTTATTTTTTAGCCTAATTATACCTACTTTATCATTATTATCTAAATCAAGATAAGAACAATGTTATGACCCGTTCATTTTTAAAAGATCACAACTAACAAATAAAAATAAATAAATAAAAAATAATCATCGATTAAAACTACCTTCATTCATTAAATAGAGATATAACAACTAACAAATTAATCATTTCAATCAAATTAATGAATAAAACAAAATATAAGAAAACTTGTCATAAAATTATATCAAATTCCATATGTAAATTAAAGAGATAAGGAAAAGTTCAATACCTCAAAATCTTGACCGAACCTTGATTGGAACACCCACCAAATTTTTGTAGGTGATTTGTGATGGTATATGTGTTGTGTTTAAATAAAGTAGTAATGAAAAGAGAAGAAAATATGTGAATGTATTGATGAATTTTCGAAAGAAAGGAAAACCAAAAATAAAAATAAATTCCTCTTTTTTCTTTTCCTGCGTGAGTTTTTTTTTTCCTTGTGCAGATTGTTTTTGGTTTTTGGTTGTGTCGTGTGTGTTATATATGTGGGAAGTGATGCTAATTTTTTTTTTTGTATGTGTGCAAAGTTGTTCTTTTTTTTTTGTGCAGCGTGTGTGTGTGTGTTTGTATGTTTTTATGTTTGATGCGTGTGTGTGTGTTTTTTTTTGTGCGTCTTTTGGTTATGTTTTGTGGTTTTTTTACTCTAGTTTTTTTTTCCATGTTGTATATTGTATTGTGTATGTCTTTATAGTAGGGTGTATAATGTGTAGGTGTAGTGGTGTGAGGAGTGTAGGTAGTGTGGGAAAATGTAAGTGGGTAATGGGGTAGGTGTAGGTGGGTTGGGGTAGTTTAAGTCTTTTTTTTTATATAAAAATATATTAATAATATTAACTAATTATTTTAAATTTAATAAAAATACAAAAGAGTTAAATAGTTAGTCTGAAATTATAATTAAGAAATACTAGCTTATTATTAATCCTAATTTAAAAGAAAACATATATTTTTTTTGTAACTTTTCATTTCTTTTTTTAAATAATTAAAAATAAAATTTACCGTAAAAGTGATTCAATTTTTGTTGTTTTCAAATATTTTAAAATAAATTTAATAAAATAAGACAAAAGTCAAAATATTAAATTTAGATTTATAAAAATATTTTAGATCTAAAAAATGGTGTAAAATTTTAGGTTCGGCCAAAAATTACGTGTCTACACACTCGTTTCCACATTTACAAGTCCTTTTTTAAGAACCTTCCATAATTCTCGTGTGTATTAGCCTATAGATCTGACGCCTGGAGCACCCAAAAAAAATTTCCTAAAAAACTTTATAAGGACCTTCATAATGAGTTGGGGAACCTTCACATATACTCACACCATTTTTTTAACGCTCATTTCCGCATTTACAAGCCCTTTTCTAAAAGTCGCCCAAATTCTCTGATTTTTCGTGTGTATATGCTCATGGATCTAGCGCCCGGAGCACCGAAAAGTTTTTTCTAAAAAACTTTATGAGGACCTCCGTAAAGAATTGAGAAACTTTTACGTATACTCACACTATTTATTTTTAACTCCATTTCCACATTTACAAGCCCTTGTTTAAGTACCGCCAAATTCCTTAATTTTTCGTGTGTGAATCTCATGGATCTGGTTCCCAGAGCCCCCAGATTTTTTTCCTCAAAAAACTTTATGAGGACCTCTGTAATGAGTTGAGGAATCTTCACGTATACTCTCACCATTTTTAACGCCCATTTCCACATTTAGAAGCTTTTTTCTAAGAACATCCCAAATTCCCCAATTTTTTATGTCTATCCATGGATCGAGCGCTTAGAGAACCCAAAATTTTTTCTCGAAAAACTCTATGGAATCTCCGTAATGAGTTGGGGAACCTTCGCGTATACTCACGCTATTTTTAATGCCCATTTCAACATTTACAAGCCCTTTCTTAAGAATGACCCGAATTCTCCAATTTTTCGTATATATTAGCCAATGGATGTGGTGCCCAAAACACCCAAAATGTTTTTTTCAAAAAATATTATGAGGACCTCCGTAATGATTTGAGGAACTCACACCATTTTTTTAACTCCATTTCCGCATTTACAAGCCCTTTTTGAAGAACTAGCTAAATTTCCTAATTTTTCGTGTGTATTAACCGATGGATTTGGCGCTCGAAACACCCAATATTGTTTTTTTCAAAATCTTTATGAGGATCTTCGTAATGAGTTGGGGAACCTTCAGGTATACTCACACTATTTTTTTAACGCCTAGTTTCGCATTTAAAGCCTTTTTTGAAGAACCGCCTAAATTTTCTAATATTTCGTGTGTATTAGCCTATGAATCTGGCGCCCGGAGCACCCAAAACGTTTTTCTCCAAAACTTTATAAGGACCTCTGTAATGAGTTAGGGAACCTTAATGCATACTCACACCATTTTTAACGCTCATTTCCACATTTACAAGCCTTTTTTAAGAACTGCCGATATTCTCTGATCATTCGTGTGTATTAGCCCATGGATCTGGCACCTGGAGTATACTCACATTATTTTTTTAACGCCCATATCCGCATTTACTAGCCTTTTTTTAAGAACCACCCAAATTCCATGATTTTTCGTTTGTATTAACCCATGAATGTGGCGCCCAGAGCACCCAAAATATTTTTCTCAAAAACTTTATGAGGATCTCCGTAATGAGTTGGGGAACCTTCACATATACTCACACCATTTTTAAGGCCCATTTCCACATTTAGAAGCCCTTTTATAAGAACAACCCAAATTCCCCGATTTTCCGTTTGTATTAGCCCATGAATTTGGCGACCGGAGCACCCAAACTTTTTTTCTTAAAAAACCTTTTGAGGATCTCCGTAATGAGTTGTGGAACCTTCACATATATTCACACCATTTTTAAGGCCCATTTCCGCATTTACAAGCCCTTCTTTAAGAACCGCCCAAATTTCTTGATTTTTCGTGTGTATTAGCCCATGGATCTGGCGCCCAGAGAATCCAAAAAAATTTTCTCAAAAAACTTTATTAGGACCTCCATAATGAGTTAGGGAAAATTCACGTAAACTCACACAATTTTTTTAACGCTCATTTCAACATTTACATGTCTTTTATTAAGAACCGGCGAAATTCTCCAATTTTTCGTGTGTATAGCCCATAGATCTGGCGCCCGGAGCACCCGAAAGTTTTTCTCAAAAATTTTAAAAGGAACTCCGTAATGGGTTATTGAACCTTCATGCATACTCATACCATTTTTAACGCTCATATCTGCATTTACAACTCCTTTTTTAAGAACCACCGAAATTCTCTGATTTTTCGTGTCCATGGATTTGGCACTTGGAGCACCCAAATAGATTTTCTCAAAAAATTTATGAGGACCTCCGTAATGATTTGGGGTACCTTCACGTATACTCACACCATTTTTTAATGTCCATTTCAACATTTACAAGCCCTTTTTTAAGAATCGCCCAAATTCCTTGATTTTTTCGTGTGTATTAGCCCATGGATCTGGTGCTCGGAGCACGTAAATTTTTATTCTCAAAAAACTTCATGAGGACCTCTGTAATGAGTTGTGGAACCTTCACGTAAACTCACACCATTTTTAACGCACATTTCTGCATTTACAAGCCCTTCTTTACGAACCGCCCAAATTTTCCAATTTTTCGTGTGTATTAGCCCATGGATCAGGCACCCGGAGTAAGCAATTTCTTTTCTCAAAATCTTTATAAGGACCTCTGTAAGGAGTTGGGGAACCTTCACGCATACTCACACCATTTTTTAACGCTCATTTTCGCATTTTCAAGCCATTTTTTAAGAACAACTAAAATTTTCTGATATTTCGTGTGTATTAACCCACAGATCTGGTACCTGGAGCACTCGTAATTGTTTCTCAAAAATTTTTATGAGGCCCTCCACAATGATTTGGGGAACCTTCAAGTATACTCACACCATTTTTTAACGCCCATTTCAACATTTACGAGCCCTTTTTTAAGAACCGCCCAAATTTCCCGATATTCGTGTGTATTAGCCTATGGATCTGGAGCTTGGAGCACCCGAAAGTTTTTGAGAGTATCTCTGTAATGAGTTGGAAAACCTTCGCGTATCCTCACACCATTTTTTAAATGACATATCCGCATTTACTAGCCCTTTTTTAAGATCCGCCAAAATTCCCCATTTTTTCATGTTTATTAGTCTATGCATCTGGCGCCCGGAGCACCCAAATGGTTTTTTCTCTAAAAACTTTATGAGTACCTCTGTAATGAGTTGGGGTACCTTCACGTATACTCACACCATTTTTAACGTCAATTTCCGCATTTACATGCCCTTATTTTAGAACCTCCTAAATTCAACGATTTTTTGTGTGTATAAGCCTATGGATCGGCGCTCAGAGCAACCGAAATTATTTTCTCAAAAAACTTTGTGAGGACCTCCGTAATGAGTTGGGAAACTTCACGTATACTCACATCATTTTTAACTCCCATTTTCGCATTTACAAGTCCCTTTTTAAGAACAACTAAAATTCTCTAATATTTCGTGTGTATTAGCCTATTTATCTGGCGCCCAGAGAACCCAAATTTTTTTCTCGTAAACCTTATGGCGACCTGTGTAATGAGTTAAGGAACCTTCACGTATACTCACACTAGTTTTTTAAAGCTCATTTCCAAATTTACAAGCCCTTTTTTAAAAGCCACCCAAATTCCCTGATTTTTCATGTGTATTAACCCATGGATCTAGCACCCATAATGTTTTTATCAAAAAACTATACGAGGACCTCCGTAATTAGTTGGAGAACCTTCACGTATACTCACTTTATTTCTTTACTCCCATTTTCGCATTTACAAGCCCTTTATTAAGAACTGCCAAATTCCTCAATTTTTTGTGTATTAGCCTATGGATCGTGCGATCGGTGCACTCTGAAATTTTTTTCTCAGAAAAACTTTATGATGACCTCCGTAATGAGTTGGGGAGCCTTTATGTATGCTCACACTATCTTTTTAACGCCTATTTCCACATTTACAAAACCTTTTTTAAGAACCGCCCAAATTCCCCAAATTTTCGTGTGTATTAGTCCATGGATCTGACTCCTGAAGCACTTGGAATTTTTTTCTCAAAAACATTTATTTGGAACTCCTTAATGAGCTGTGGAACCTTCACATATAGTCACACCAATTTATAACGCCTATTTCTGTATTTACAATCCATATTTTAAGAACTACCCAAATTTCTGATTTTTCGTGTGTATTAGCTCGAGGATCAGCCGCAAGCACCCAAAAAAAATATCTTAAAAACTTTTTGCGGACCTCCGTAATGAGTTGGAGAACCTTCACGTATACGCACACCATTTTTAACGCCATTTATGTATTTACAAGCCATTTTTTAATAACCGTCTAAATTCTCTGATTTTTCGTGTGTATTAGCCTATGGATGTGGCGCTCGAAACCCGAAATTTTTTTCTCAAAAAAATGTTATGAGGACCTCTGTAATGAGTTGGAGAACCTTGACGTATACTCACACCATTTTTTTAACGTCCATTTCTGCATTTACAAGCCCTTTTTTAAGAAACGCCCAAATTCCCTGATTTTTCGTGTGTATTATACCATGGATCTGACGCCCGGAGTACTTACAATTTTTTCTTAAAATTTTTTATGAGGACCTCAGTAATGAGTTAGGGTACCTTCACGTATACTCAGACCATTTTTAATTCTATTTCTGCATGTACAAGCCCTTTTTTGAAGAACTGCCCAAATTCCCCAATTTTTTGTGTTTATTAGCGCATGGATTTGGCGCCCGGAGCACCAGAAATTTTTTGCTCAAAAACTTTATGAGGACCTCTGTAATGAGTCGGGGGACCTTCATGTATACTTAACACCATTTTTAATGCCTATTTCCGCATTTACAAGGTCTTTTTCAAGAACCGCCCAAATTCTTCGATTTTTCATGTGTATTAGCCAATTGATCTGGCGACCGCAGAACCTAATTTTTTTTCTCAAAAGTTTTATGAGGACCTCCGTAATGAGTTGGGGAACCTTCACGTATACTCACACTATATCTAACGTCATTATCGCATTTACAAGACCCTTTTTAATAACCGCCCAGATTTCCTGATTTTTCGTGTGTATTATTCCATGGATCTGGCGCCTGAAGCACCCAAAATATTTTTCTCAAAAAACTTTATGAGAACCTCCGTAATGAGTTAGGGACCTTCAAGTATACTCACACCATTATTTTAACGTCATTTCTGCTTTTACAAACCCTTTTTTAAGTACTGCCCAAATTCCCCGATTTTACGTGTGTATTAGCCCATCGATCAGGTGCCCGGTGCACCCAAACTTTTTTTTTCTCAAAAAACTTTATGAGGACCTCCGGAGTGAGTAGGGGAACCTTCACGTTTACTCATTTCATTTTTTGAATGCCTGTTTTCGCATATACAAGTTCTTTTTTAAGAACCGCTCGAATTCCCCGATTTTTCGTGTGTTACCTATGAATTTGGAGCTCGGAGCACAAGAAAATTTTTTCTCAAAAACTTTATGAGGACCTCCGTAATGAGTTGGGTGCCTTCACGTACACTCACACCATTTTTTAACGCCCATTTCCGCATTTACAAGCCTTTTTTTAAAAATCGCCCAAATTTCCCAATTTTTTCTTTATGTATTAGCCCATGGATCTCGCGCCTAGCGCACCCGAAAATTTTTTCTCCAAAAACTTTATGTGGACCTCTGTAATGAGTTGGGGAACCTTCACATATATGGACATCAATTTTTTAACGCACATTTCAAAATTTATAAGCCCTTTTTTAAAAATTGCCCAAATCCCCCGATTTTTCTTGTTTATTAGCACATGGTCTGGCACCCGGAGCACCTGGATTTTTTTCTCAAAAAACTTTATGAGGACCTCCTAAATGATTGGGGAACTTTCACGTATATTCACACTATTTTTAACGCCCATTTTAGCCCTTTTTTAAAAACTACCCGAATTCCTTGATTTTTCGTGTGTGCCCTGGATCTAGCACCCAGAGCACCCAAAAAAAATTTCTCAAAAAACTTTATGAGGACCTCCGTAATGAGTTGGGAAACCTCACGTATACTTACATCATTTTTAACGCCTATTTCCACATTTACAAGCCTTTTTTTAAGAACTGCCCAAATTCCCTGATTTTTCGTGTGTTAATGCCCATGGATCAGGCACCCGAAGCACCCAAAAAAAATTTCTAAAAAAACTTTATGAGGACATCCGTAATGAGTTGAGGACCTTCATGTATACTCACACCATTTTTAACGCCATTTCCGCATTTTCATGCCCTTTTTTAAGAACTACCCAAATTCCCTGATTCTTCATGTGTATTAGGCCATGGATAAGGCACCCAAAGCCCCCGAATTTTTTTTTCTCAAAATATTTTATTAGTACCTTAATAATGAGTTGGGGAACCTTCACGTATACTTAGACCATTTTTAATGTCCTTTTCCGCATTTACAAGCCCTTTTTAAAGAACCGTCTAAATTCCCTGATTTTTCATATGTATTATTAGTCCATTGATCTGGACCCCAAAACACACAAAATTGTTTTCTCAAAAAATTTATGAGGGCCTCTGTAATGAGTTGGGGAACCTTTACGTACACTCACACAATTTTTTAACACTCATTTCCACATTTACAAGTCCTTTTTTAAGAACTGCGCAAATTCCCCAATTTTTCATGTGTATTAGCGCATGTATCTGGCGCCCGGAGCACCCTCAATATCACGTTGGGGAACCTTATCATATATACTCACACCATTTTTTCAACACCCATTTCAATTTTTACAAACCCTCTTTTAAGGACCGTCCAAATTCCCAGATATTTCGTGTGTATTAGCTCATGGATCAGGCGTCTAGAGCACCAAAAATATTTTTCTCAAAAAATTTTATAACGACCTCCATAATGAGTTGGGAACCTTCACGTATACTCAGACCCTTTTAAACGCCCATTTCTGCATTTACAATCCCTTTTTTTAAGAACCACCAAATTTCTCGATTTTTCGTGTATATTTGCCCATGGATATGGTGCTTGGACTACCCAAATTCTTTTTCCTCAAAAAACTTTAAAAGAACCTCCGTAATGAGTTGGGAACATTCATGTATACTCACACTATCTTTAGCGACCATTTCCTCATTTACAAGCCTTTTTTTAACAACCGCCAAAATTTCCCAATTTTTTGTGTGTATTAGCAATGGATCTGGCGTTCAGAATTTTTTTCATAAAAAACTTTATGACGACCCCTGTAATGAGCTAGAGAATCTTCATGTATACTTACACCATTTTTAACGCCCATTTCCGCATTTACAAACCTTTTTTTAAGAATCTTTCAAATTTCCCGATTTTTCGTATGTTAAGCATGTGGATCAGGCGCCCAGATCACCCATAACAATTTTCTCAAAAACTTTATGAGGACCTCCGTAATGAGTTGGGAAACCTTCACGTATCCTCACACAATTTTTTAACGTCATTTCTGTATTAACAAGCCCTTTTTTAAGAAACGCCCAAATTTCTTGATTTTTTGTGTGTATAGCCAATGGATCTGGTGCCCGGAGAACCTGAATTTTTTGTTCTCAAAAATATTTATGAGGAACTCCGTAATGAGTTGGGAAACTTTTACGTATATTCACTCCATTTTTTATCTCCCATTTCCGCATTTACATGCCCTTTTTTAAGAACTGCCAAAATTCCCTAATTTTTCGTGTGTATTAGCCCATAGATCTGGCGCCTAGAGCACCCAAATTTTTTTCTCAAAAAATGGTATGAGGACCTCCGTAATGAGTTGGGAACCTTCACGTATACTCACACCATTTTTTAACTCCCATTTCTGTATCTACAAGCCCTTTTTTAAGAATCGCCCAAATTTCACGATTTTTCGTGTGTATTAGCCCATAGATCTAGGGCCTGAAGCACCCAGATTTTTTTCTAAAAAACTTTATGATGACCTCCACAATTAGTTGGGGAACCTTCACATATACTCACACCATTTTTAATGCCCATTTCACCTTTTACAAACCCTTTTCTAAGAACCACCAAAATTTCCCGATTTTTCATGTGTATTAGCCAATGGATCGAGTGCCCGGAGCATCCGAATTTTTTTTGTCAAAAAACTGTATGAGAACCTCCATAATGAGTTGGGTAACCTTCTCGTATACTCACACCATTTTGTAACGCTTATTTCCGCATTTATAGACCCTTTTTTAAAAATTGCATAAATTCATCAATTTTTCGTGTGTATTAGCACATGGATTTGACATCTAGAGCACTCACAATTTTTTTTCTCAAAATTTTTTTTAGGACCTCCACAATGAGTTGGGAACTTCAATTATACTCACAATATTTTTTAATACCCATTTCCGTATTTACAAACCTTTTTTTAAGAACCACCCAAATTCCCTGATTTTTCTTATGTATTAGCACATGGATCTGGCACTTGGAGCACCCAAATTTTTTTTCTCAAAAAACATTATGAGAACCTCTATAATGAGTTGGGAAACTTCACGTATACTCACACCATTTTTTGAGGCCCATTTCCTCATTTACAAGCTCTTTTTAAGAACCACCCAAATTCATGGATTTTTCGTGTGTATTAGTACATGGACCCGGAGCACCCGAATTGTTTTTCTCAAAAACATTATAAGGACCTCCTTAATGAGTTGGGGAACCTTCATGTATAATCAGACAATTTTTTAATGCCCATTTTTGCATTTACAAGCCATTTTTTAAAAACCGCCTAAATTTCCCGATTTTTCGTGTGTATAGCCCATGAATATGGCACTCGGAGAAACCAAAATATTTTTCTCAAAAAAGTTTATGAGGACATCCGTAATTAGTTGTAGACCTTTCACGTATACTCACCTCATTTTTTTAACGCCCATTTCTGCATTTACAAGCCCTTTTTTAAGAACCACCAATATTCCCTAATTTTTCGTGTGTATTAGCCTATGGATCTATCTCCCTATAAAACCCGGAATTGTTTTCTCAAAATAATTTATGAGGAACTCCGTAATGAGTTGGTGAACCTTCACGTATACTCACATTATTTTTTTAACCCCCATTTCCGCATTTATATGCCCTTTTTTAAGAACCGCCTAATTTCCTCAATTTTTTGCGTTTATAAGCCCATGGATCTGGTGCTCGGAGCACCCAATTTTTTTTTCTATAAAACTTTATTAGGACCTCTTTAATGAGTTAGGAAGCCATCATATATTTACACTATTTTTTAACGACCATTTTCGCATTTACAAGCCTTTTTTTATGAACCGCCCAAATTCCTAGATTTTTTGTGTGTATTAGCCCATATATCTAGAGCCCAAAGCACCTGAAATTTTCTTAAAAATCTTTCTGAGGACCTCCGTAATGAGTTGGGGAACCTTCTCTTATACACCATTTTTTAACACCCATTTTCTCATTTACAAGCCCTTTTTGAAGAACCGTCCAAATTCCCAGTTTTTCGTGTCTATTAACCCATGGATTTGGTGCCCGGAGCACTTGGATTTTTTTCTTCAAAAATATTATGAGAACCTCCATAATGAGTTGGGAACCTTCACGTATACTCACTCCATTTTTAACACCGATTTCTACATTTACAAGCCCTTTTTTAAGAACCGCCCAAATTTCCTAATTTTTCGTGTGTATTAACATAGATCTGCCGAGTGCCCGAGCGTTTTTCTCAAAAATCTTCATGAAGACCTCTATAATGAGTTGAGAACCTTCATGTATACTCAGACTATTATTTTAACGCCCATTTCCTTATTTACATGACTTTTTTTAAGAACCACCAAAATTCCCTGATTTTTTGTGTGTATTAGCCCATAGATCTGGCATCCGGAGCACTCGGAATTTTTTTCTAAAACAACTTTATGAGGACCTTTGTAATGAGTTGGGGAACCTTCACGTATACTCACACAATTTTTAAGGCACATATTCGTATTTACAAGTCCTTTTTTAAGAACCGCTCAAATTTTCTGATTTTTCATGTGTATTAGCCAATGGATAAGGCGCCTAGAGCACCTGCAATTTTTTTCTCATAAAACATTATGATGACCTCCGTAGTGAGTTGGGGAACCTTGACGTATACTCACACCATTTTTTTAACCCCTATTTCCGCATTTACATTCCCTTTTTAAAGAACTACCCAAATTCCTCAATTTTTTGTGTGTATTAGCCCATTGATATGGCTCCCGAAGCACCCGAAATTTTTTTCTCAAAAATCTTTATGAGGACCTTCTTAATGAGTTGAGAACCTTCTCGTATACTCACACCAATTTTTTTAACTCCCATTTTCGCATTTACAAACCCTTTTTAAGAATCGCCCAAATTCTCAATTTTTTGTGTATATTAGCACATGGATCTAGCACCCGGAGTACCCATTTTTTTTCTTAAAAAATATTATGGGACCTCCATAATGAGTTGAGAACCTTCATGTATACTCACACCATTTTTTAACATTCATTTCCGTATTTACAAGCCCTTTTTTAAGAACCGCTCAAATTCTCTGATTTTTCGTGTGTATTAGCACATAGATATACCGCCTGAAGCACCCGAAAGCTTTTCACAAAAATCTTTATGAAGACCTTCGTACTGAGTTGAGAACTTTCACATATACTCACACCATTTTTTTAACGCCCATTTCCTCATTTACAAGACTTTTTTTAAGAATCGCCCAAATTTCCTAATTTTTCGTGTTTATTAGCTCATGGATTTGGTGCTCAAAGCCCCCAGAGTGTTTTTCTCAAAAACCTTTATGAGGACCTCCGTAATGAGTTGGGAAACCTTCATGTATACTCACACTATTTTTAAGGCCCATTTCCGCATTTACATTCCCTTTTTTAAGAACCGCCTGAATTCCCCAATTTTTCGTGTGTATTATCAAATGGATCTGGCGCCCGGAGCATGTGAAATTTTTTTTTCTCAAAAACCTTTATAAGGATCTCTGTAATGAGTTGGGGAACCTTCACGTATACTCACACCATTTTTTTAACGCTCATTTCTGCATTTACAAGTCCTTTATTAAAAACCACTCAAATTCATCAATTTTTTGTGTGTATTAGCCCATGGATCTGGCACCGAGAGCACCCAAAAATTTTTTCTCATAAAACTTTATTAGGACCTCCGTAATGAGTTGGGGAACCTTCATGTATACTCACACCATTTTTTTAACGTCCATTTCCACATTTACAAGCCCTTTTCTAAGAACCGCCCAAATTTCCCGATTTTGTGTGTGTATTATCCCATGGATCTAGCGCCCAGAGCATCACGATGCTTCCGCAACGACGACCACGATAATGACACATGCCTTTGGAGGCCAGAGGTCCTTATTGCTGGTCGGCAAGTGTATTATGGTGGGGGCATACATCGCTTCTATCCCCAAATTTTAACTTAGAGGCGTTCATTCATAATCCTGCACACGGTACTGCACCACAACATTACATGCGGATCCTGGACGTATAATGGGCACCATTTCCCCTGACCACCATACGTTGTTCACCACAACATGTCGAGTCGGCAACATGTGAATACTCAACCTATTCAAAAATCAAAAGGGAGTGAACATTAGGCCTCACTTCATGTATAACAATGTTTTGTTGGGCAACCGTACTATTTTAATTGTCTTTTTCTAGGTTTGAACCTACATTGTGGAGGTAAAAAAATAGTAGAAGCTAAACCAACAAGGCAATTATCATGTAATTATTTAATAAACATTTTTTATTATTTATTTTGTCCGCTAATAGTAAGTACCTCGTTTGCTACAATTGATTATTCAATATTAAAATTGGCATTCACATACGCATTACCAAGGTATTTCGAACTCAAAATCAATTTTTTTTCATTAGATTTTTACAAAAAAGGAATAAAATTCCTCAGCCAAATTGGGGGAAATTCAAAATTTGATGGGTTAAAAGGCATTTATGAGAAAATTTACTTGGTCAAACTGCCTTATGGCTGTTTGGTCGAATAAATATCGAGAAAATACCCAAATTAAATTTTTTTTTGCCCTAAATGGACATCCGAGACCAAAGTTATGAGCATTTAAAGTTTCACCATTTTACAACTACTTTTTCTAGTTCCACTCCTTAATTTGGTTTGCCTTTTTATCTTATTAAATTTTCATTTATATAGAAGAATAGTTATATCAAAATTTTGTTTTGATTAATTTTTTTTATTTTAAATTTAAAAGCCTGGCTCGTAAACCTTATTTATTAATATAATTAAAAATTGAGTATATGTATTAATAGCAACCATGATTTGCTAGTTCTTGCTAATTTATTTAGATATTTTTATGTTAAATAATTATAAATAAAATTCATGTGCAGGTTTTTTTTTTTTGGAAAATAAAAACATTTTATCATCCAAGTATTATTTACAACACTATATTTTCCAACGATGTTAGAATAGAAATAAAAACCACTGAATTGGGCATCTCCACCTTCAACGATATTTGCCTATACTACTAAACTCTTCAACTTATCTTATAGTTCTAGAATTCTTTTATGGATAGAAGCTCAGCTGCCTCAGACAATTCTGGACACGTGGAAACATCGAGCCTCGATGAAACACTTCCTGAATTACTTGTCTGATTATCGCTTTTGGTTCCCTTTGAACTTTTTGGAACCACCTCTTGTTCCTTTCTTCCCATACATG
Source organism: Solanum microdontum (assembly GCA_036250385.1). Taxonomy (NCBI): domain Eukaryota; kingdom Viridiplantae; phylum Streptophyta; class Magnoliopsida; order Solanales; family Solanaceae; genus Solanum; species Solanum microdontum. Next base: position 10,038 of record JAJONQ010004295.1, on the reverse strand, counting down.
GTATACACAACTAGCTAACACTTCAACCTTGGAATTTTTCCCTTTTGCATTAATAATTTCTCAGCTAATCTCTTCACTCCATCCTTTAGGGGGCTTTTGTATTCCTTCTCACTTCAATAAGTTGCCCCATACTTCTGCTACAACTGAACATTCAAAGAAGATATGAGAAATGCTTTCATCAGCATTCCCACAAAGGCAACAACGAACCTCTCGGTTGATGCCCCATCGATGCAATTTGTTCCTTGTATACAACTTCCCATGTATGGCGAGAAGAAGAATAAACTTCCATTTTCCATCCCCGTGTTATTGCATATCAACCTTCGACAATCCACCTTATCGAAGGTTGTTCTCATCACATGATACATCTTTCTTATCTGGAATTTGTCTAGCTGTGTGAACTCCTCCATTGTATATCGAGCTTCTTCAACATAATTCCTAGACTTCAATATCTTTTGTACCACCCAGGAGGCTTGCTTTGCTTGCTACCTGCATATGATAGGAACTTAGTTGTCCAGCTTGTAATTCTACTTACTATTTTGTCGATTAATGGTTGGCATTGATTAATGGCTAGTCTTTTGGTGCTTAGTGGAACTCCAAGATATCTAAAGGGTAGATTTCCTTTATAAAAGCATAGATTCTCCGGTATTTGTCCTTTCACCATAGGTTGCACCCCTCCAAAATAATTGGAGCTCTTGCTCACATTAGCGGCCAGTCCATAAGCATTGAGAATCCTGGAAGCATTGGTAAACCATCTTGACAGATTGTACCTCTCCATTGCAAAAAAGTAATAGATCATCGGCAAATCGCAATTGGACTATTTTGAGCTTTGCACATCTAGGGTGGAATTTGAATTCTTTCATATGTGTCATAGTTTTGCAAAGATACTCCATAGCTATCACGAATAATAAAGGGGACATTGGGTCCCCTTGCCTTAAACTCCTTTTGGCATCAAATGGCTTCGTTTGTTTACCATTGATCACTATTGAGTAGGACACAGTTCTGAGACATGTCATTGTCCACTTTATGAACTGTGTGGGAAAGCTTAGCTGGACCATTATCTGCTCTAAGTAATCCCACTCAAGTGAGTCATATGCCTTCTGCATATCGATCTTCAGCATACATCGTGGCGAAATTCCTTTCCTTCCATAGCCCTTTACCAACTCATGAGTTAGTAAGATATTATCTTGGATGAACCTTCCTGGTAAAAATGCAACTTGACTATTATCCACTAAGTAATCCATCACCTTTTGTAATCTCCCAGTGATTACCTTAGATATGATTTTGTACAGAACACTGCAACGTGAGATGGGTCTGTATTCTCCAATAGTATTAGGATGTTGGACTTTGGGTATCAGTATTATAGATGTGCAATTCACAACTTTGAACATCTCGGTTATACTGAAAAACTCTTGTGTTGCCTATTATTGGCCATGCCTTTATAAAGAAAAGGGCATTGTATCCATATCCCCAGGTGACTTCTGATCATTGATCTCTTTTAGCGCTGATATTTCTCCTCCTTTGTGACTGGTGCTATTAGCTCCAACTGTTGTGTTCTTGTTAGTCTTGGTCCACTGCTCATTATATCTCTCCTTACTACTGATAACACAGGGTTTGATGATCCTAGAAATTGCCTATAAAATTTAATGGTTTCTGCTTCAATGTCTTCTGCAGTGTCAATTATATCTCCTGAATAGGTAGTCAACTTCCTAATTTGATTGCGTTCTTGTCTATTCTTCATGCAAGAAAAATATAACCTTAGAATAAAATAATCTATAAACACTATTTTTTTTTTGCAAAAAGAAATTAAAACCTTAATTCCCAAACAGAATTCAAACTATAGATCCAATACATTTTGATGGTATTAAAGGAAGCTGAAAAACTGACAATAGACATGAAATAGAACAATGAATCAGCAACAACATGTGTTTACAAGTTGCTTTTATTGAGAATCAACAACTAGTAGTACATCAGTGGCTGCACAGAAGCATTGTTCGTATAGCCACCACTATACTATATGATGTTCGCTACGCAAGCATTGGTTCAGCACAGCCACGGATGTACTCGTTGATTCATATAGTATGATGGTGGCTATGCAAGCATTGCATCCGTAGTCCTTCTGTTCCCACATCACTGTTGCATCTGAGCAGCTAGTCATGTATACTGAAAAACACACAAACAATGTGGTATCTGTAGCCTCTATACACTGTCCAAACAGTTGCCTTCCATTGAGGCTCACAATAGCAAGCGCATCTGATCGGCGATCAAAGTAATCAACAAAACCATAGGATGACTTGTCCTTCCTTATGAGATTGTATCCCTCAAGGGGACCGCGAGTGCTAGAGAAACCTCTTGAACAAGTAGTTTCGTTACTTGTGGGTTGATGTTTCCAACATACATGCACACTCCAGCAAGTATGCATGTATGTTTAAAACATTAACTAACAAGTCACATAACCACTTGTTCAAGAGGTTTTCTCTAGCACCCGTGGTCCCTTTATGGCTTTGTGGATTACTCTGATTGCCCTCAATAGAAGGCAATTGTTTGGATAGTGTATAATAAGTTTGAGTGACATTGAACTATATATAAAGATGACCTATCATATCGTATAGTTCATTTGGAAAAATAATAAATTGCATTCCTAAATTATTTTGGAAAACAAATATATATTGACAATATGAAATATACATAGAGATGGACTACCATATTTCCTAGTTCATTGGGAAACTAATTAATGGCATTCCTAATTTGTGTTGGAATCAGATGTAATGACCATATTAAATATACATACACATGACCTACCATATTTCCTAGTTCATTTGGAAACATAATAAGTTTTATTCCAAATTTTCTTTAGAATCAGATTTTAGATATAGTTGTTATTTACTTACCTATATGAGTTAAATCCTTATAATTAAACCTTTTGTTTTGGGAAAATAGTTGTGGAAGGAAGTAAATGAAATACAATAAAAGTTAATTAATTATATAAATTGTATTAGATCACTAGAAAATTAAATAGATTTGTCATAGAAATATGTGGTTCTTTTTTCACATGATAATCAAATGAATGATGATTAATGAATTAGTTTAATATAAAATGTCAATTTAAAACTAGTTTGACCAAACTTTTGAAAGAATCTAGGGGTCTTATATGTCCCCCAAGTTTATGATTTAAGTTGATATATCCCTCGCTAAAAAGTGATTCATATATACCCATATTGTTACATAAATAACCCAGATTTACCCTTTTTGTCTAATGGGTTTAATTTATTTATTTTTTGATATTTTATTAAAAAATAACAATCCATATATATAGGGTTATATTTTATCCTTCTCACTGTGAATTTTTTTACATCTTTGATTCAACGACTAATTTTGGTTTATTATTTTGATGGTCAAATTTATTTTTTCACCCATTGTCTTGTAAAATTTATCATAGATGCCCCAATATTTTTTTTTTCATACAAAAAAATAAATTACAACATTGCCACAAAAAATTAATTTTAAATTATTTTTTTACTTTATTCTTATGCTTCATTCACACTTTTTTATTTGTATTTCTCATATGTTCACACTAAAGAAAAAAAATAAGAATAAGAAACTCAAATAATGAAAAGCAAATAGATCTACTAGGAGATGTTGAAAACTCAAATTCGTCATGTCTTGGTGTCTGACATTGTTGTTTTAATTTTTCCTTGTATTTTTATTTTGGTAATTTGTTTGCTGCCCCAAACATTGGTTGTGCTTGAATTAGATTGTCTCCTCTAGGTTCAAATAGAAGGGGAAGTTTAGATTTGGATTTTCTTCTGCTATTGCCCTGTTGTGCATCTTTGTTTGTGCTTGCCTTTCGCAAAAAGATTTTTCATTTCATTTAGTTAAAATGTATGTATATATATATATATATATAGTTGTTCAATTCTTAAACTCAATCTTTTTAATTCAACTCCGGCTTACATTAGGGATTCTTCCAGTGAGGCATACCCAAGTAGAGACGTTCCTTGAAGGCTAAGGTTTTCAATTTGCAACTTCTGCAAAAAAGAATTCTCTACTTCACATGCACTAGGGGGACACCAGAACACTCACAAACAAGAGTGGGCATTAGCTAAACGGCGAGATGGACTTGAAGATGTTGTTTCACCTTTTGTCCCTCTCAATATCATCCTTACTATAATCCCTACTCAAATTTCAACTCACACATGCTATTTCACAATCTTTTTACTATTCAATCATCATTTGGTATTTGGAGAGATTCTTCCATGATTCATAAGTCTATTTCCTATCAGACATGATCATTTTCTTCGGGCTACAATTATTGTGAAAAACTTCGTTGTATTTACGAGCTATAACAGTTTTCCCACATCAATGATTGGACTAAGGCTACGAAATTTAGTAGATGTGTATTATTTAAATTTGGATTTATTTATGGCTCAATCATTTTTTTCATCGCCAACTTAGTGTTTAAAACAAAATGGTGAACATTAGAAGTTCAAGAATCAATAACATTAACATTACTAGAGTAATTTTTTTATGACATTAACATTGCTATAATAGTGAAAATAATAGATTATTATTATATAAATCATTTATCTAAGATATGAATGTTAGAGTGTAAGCTAAATGTTGATCAATCAGATGATATATATTGTAATATGTTGTCTCTTAAAAATATTTGGATAGGAAAAAAAATTGTTCTTGTATGTATGAAAGATATATAGAAATGACATCCACTACTTAAAAAGAATTTGTATTACTAAATTTAATGAGATGATTTTTAACCTATACATATACAAATTATGATCAATCTTGCAATTGTTTCTTCATTAAGAAAACTTCAGATAAATACAACATAATCACAGAAAAAAATAATCTCTAAACCCTTAAAATTTCTTCATGTGAAAGGAAAAATTGACACTCGACAAATAGGACAATCCCTCTTCCTCAACAGCCAGTGTTTGATGTAGTTGGCGTGATATTCATGTCCGCAACAAAGTGCCCCAATGGTCTCTTCATGCTTATATTATGCCTGACAAATGACACAAATATCTATTGATAAAGGGAAGACAGTATACCAAGCTTGTCCCAGCAGCCAGGTTTGGTCCTCCGGGCAGCAACCCAGCTGGTATACATCCCACAGAGGAAATTGGGTTGTGAGGTGAGTAACTATATTCAACAATTATTTTTTCATCTGGGCGCCTATTCATTATTTTTTGGGGTGTATAAAGCCACAGAGCGATTCAGGCATCTATCTTATTGTATTGACGCAATTGGAGAAGGGTTGCGAGCTCAAATGAATAGAGTTCAAGCCGAAAGTGTTTCAAAATAGAAAGCTCCTAATGTCTTTTCTCTCTTTCGATCGAGTGAGTCACGTGAGTTCAAGTTAAAGCTAAAGAAGAGATAGTAACTCGACCTTAGGCAGAGGTTTGAAATTCTCTTTCAATTGAGCTGATCACCTCCCTTCGCTAGTTAGAGTTGTGCTCTTCCTCTTCAATTTTGTGGGATTATTTATGTTTTTAGGTGCAACAACATGATGAGTTCTTATTTTGACATACCTCATTGTTACTTCCTCATCTTGAAGAAGATGTGAAGTCCCTCCTCTTGTCACCAGAAAGGGGTTGATTGTTGACGGAGAATAATATGGAGGATCTCCCCAATTTTGTGAGGATGGATCTTGAAGATTGTCTACTAAAGCAATTGTCCTTAAGAGAATATTTTTTGAATCATGATTACTCATGTTAGTTATAACAACACCGGAAGAATGAGTAGGTGAGTTACTCATTGTTCAATAACACTAATTTAAAGAACAAATTAAACAAAAACTAGAAAATGCTTTTGAGTTCTTGTAAGGAAAATTAGCAGCAGAAATAATGTATAATAGGTTTGACTGACACTGAACTTGTAGTAATTGTGTGGTGTAATCATGCTCTACAAATCAATTCTTCTTTGTTAAATTAGTTTCAATATGTACCAATACTTAAGAGAAGTCTAGTATCATGTTAATATCAACTGATACATGTAATCTGAATGTTAGGAACACACCTTTGTATTAGCCCGCCCTAAGTGTTACGCCGCAAGCCTACACCTTAGACGTGGCCGGCACTTGAGAACCATCACTGGTCCCCAAGCAAATCCTTGGCCTAGCTGACTACCTAGCGGAAGACTTGCTCAAGCAAAATGGGAACTCCAAGTGGAAAGATTAACTCAAATTGTCTCAACAATAACTCAACTCAGTAAATGTCTGAAATGCTTAGTTAAACATAAGTAAGTGACTCAAAGTCTCAAAACATCAACAAGAGAAATAGTGAAAGACTACACAACTACTAACTATCTCTGAAGCCTCTAAATACTATGATAGATGTCGAGACAAGACCCTCAACAACTTAACAAAATAGAAATAATAATGTGAAGCCTTTCAGAAAGCAAGGAGGCTCACCAAAGCTAGGTGGAGTGCAAATGGTATCAAAGAAGCACATGTTGGTGACCTTGAACTCTTGTATCTACCTCATAAATATGATGCAGGTCGAATGAAATCAGTACATTGAATGTTTGAACATGTAATGGAAAACTGGAACATTGGAACATAGATAACTGAGCTGATACCATGGGAAACAATACTCACCTCAACTGAACTCCTATATGAAAGCAACAATAAGAGATGCAATATTTAAAGTTTTTAAAACGGTAGATATCAACTCAAAATGTATAAATATATAATAACATACTATTTACTCTTATTTGGGAGATTTTCTAAACGAAAACCATCACTATGAGCTATGTGATGATACAACATCTCGCCCACACTACCAAAATTGTTCTATACCTTTTCGGGGTATAGAACACCTCAACCGAGTTGATCCACTAAGCTATGCTTAAAAGCAACAAGGAGTCATCTAAAAAGTATGATCATTTACCCATGTTGGCTCATGGTTTATAGGGAATGTGAGTTGTATGAACTCATCTCATATCGGTGCTCAATACTACTCCCAATAATATATGAACTCATGTTCAAATGTATAAAACATAAATCTTTCTCAATTTGAGGTAAGTACTCAAAATATCCTCTTAAAAGAGGTAATACTTTGAAACGTCTTTGAACTCATAAACTCATTTAGAAATCAGTGTTTCCCTCTTTTAAAATGTAAAAGTGTTACATTTGGGAATACTTAGTTCCCTTATACTATTTTTCAATCATGAATAAAACTCTTCTCATTCACATATTTACTTTCTCAAGACTTAGTTCAAAACTATATTTAATTGCAAAAGAATTCTCAAAATGACTCAAAAGAATCTCTTGAACTTTCCTCTTTACTTTAATTTGAAATGTAATTTAATACATGTGATTAGGACATGTAGGATCTATAAAGTATTAATGAATACTTTAAGAGTTAATATTGAGAAGAGAATGTAGACACAATTCGAAAGAACACACACGAATGGAATGACACAAAGGAAAAGGACCAGGCGACCTTGGGGTACTGAGTGGTATAGGGCGCCTGGCCCTAAACTACTTACAGGAGTTTGGGTCGCGCTGTTGGCATAGCACGCCAAGCCCTAAACTATTGACCAGTATTTCTGGCGTTATGGTGGCGCGTTGCCCACCCCCGTACCTAGAATTCTAATGATTTCTTCTACTTAATTTCGGGTCCTAACTCATCTAGAATCGAGTGATTTCTTGTAAACTCTTTTTGATTCACAAATCCAACACGAATTCATAGAAATTACACAAAATTCTCATCAATAATCACAACTCATGCTCAAAATCCTTAACCCAAAAAACTAAGGAACTTCCATTGTTGAAGAATGAAATAACAATCAAGAACCAATCAAGAAAATCTTAATATAACAATTTCAGGGATGAATTGTGGATGAACGTTGTGAGAAAGAATGAGTCTGTCACTATGGGAAACCTCACATATCTGGGAAGAAAGATGTTCTTGGTGAATTCCACAAATCTTGAAGGACGCTTGAACTTAGCCCGTTTTTCTCCTCTTGAAATCTTGCTCTAAATCCCTAAGTGTTTTGAAATGTGAATATGTGATTAGAATCTGACTAAACCCTTATTTGGGTCAGGAAAAACGTGCTAAGACAAGTGGGAAAAATAATAACCTTTCCTAAAATGAATGGAATGCCTTAGATGGAGAGGATTCACTCAAACAACCATAACTTTTTACTTGGAGTTTGGAATTTAGCGAACTTGGTGGCGTTGGAAAGAGGACTTAAAGAAATTTTATTTGATAGCTCATAGGCCACCTAATTCTTTATGTGCTAAAAGATATGGTCGTTTGAAGTTGCCAAAAACTAAAAACTGAAGGGTAACGTACATGAATATCTATTTAGCTCATTCGAAGTCTGAGGTGTTACAATATCTCCCTCTTGGGAACATTTGTCCTCGAATGAGATCACACTAAGCAGAACAAGGGTGGGAGGCATCTAACAACCAAACTCAAGCACACAACATGCAATTAACATAACTTAACATATCAACTTGAAGAGTACTTTACAAAGGGTTAGTACCTTGGTCTGGAACTGGTCCGTAAAGAAAGAGATGAGGGTATGACTTCTTCATATCCTCCTCAGCTTCTCAAGTAGCTTCCTCAACAAATTGGTTCCTCTATAAGACCTTCACTGATGCAACTTTCTTGGTTCTCAACTTGCAAACCTGACGATCAATAATCTGAACATGCATCTCCTCATAAGATAGACTATCCTTGATACCAATATTTTTAGTAGGCACAATAAGTGAAGGATTGCCCAAACACTTATTAGTATGGATACATGGAACACCAGATAATCTGCTGCTAATTCTGAAGGTAGCTCTAACTCATAAGCTACATTGCCAACTCTCTTGGATATCTTGTAAGGACTAATGTACCCATAACACCCTTCATAGGTGAAACCTTCAAGAAAACCCAATCATCAACCTGAAATTCTAAGTCCCTTCTCCTAACATCTGTGTAGAATATTTGATGACTTTGCGTTGTTTTCAGCCTTTCCTGAATAATTTTCACCTTCTCCATGGCTTGATGAACAAAGTCTGGCCCTATCAACTCGGCTTCACTAACCTCAAACCAACCAATGGGAGATCTATACCTTCGCCCATAAAGAGCCTTATAGGGGGCCATTTGAATTCTAGAGTGATAACTATTATTGTAAGCAAACTCTATGAGAGGCAAGTGGTCATCCCAATTACCTTTGAAATCTATGATGCATGCCATCAATATATCCTCTAAGGTCTGAATTGTGCGCTCTGCTTGGCCATCAGTCTAAGGATGAAAAATAGTACTAAGATTAATCTTGGAACCCAAACCTTTCTGGAAAGACTTCCAAAAATGAGAGGTGAATTATGCACCTCTATCTGGATGATAGACACAAGAACTCCATGAAAACTAACTATCTCTTGAATATACAATCTGACATAATTCTCAGTTGAATTTGTAGTCTTTACTGACAAGAAATGCTCTAATTTACTCATCTGCTCTACGATCACCCAAATCGAATCTGTAACATCCGACAATTTAAAATGAATATGAAGAAGCTTGAAATTGGAAGTAGTCATTTTTGGAAAAATTCAGAATCTGGAAATTTGGCTAAGTTCAGAATCTGGAAATTTGGCTAAGTGTGAGAAAAAGTGAGTTTTTGGCCAAGTTTGAGCAGTCATAACTCCTAGCTCAGGATGATTTAGGAGTAGTTCCAGTTATTTTTGCGAAGCTTGTGGAATGATCTTTCCAACACCACCGAGTTTGCTCGATTTCGAGTTCGTATGAGGGAGTTATGGCCTTTGGAAGTTGGGCAGTTGACAGAGAAATCCGTCCGGAAATTTTAAGGGTACTTTGGTCTTTTCCCTAATCAATTCTTTTGGTTATATTGTTGTGTTAGACTGATTTTTAGATCAGTTTGTCCCATTTTAAAAGAGTGAGAGTTAGGGCTTGGGAGATAAGAGAGAAATAAGAGAAGAAGAAGAGGAGAAAGGGAAGATCAAGCAAGGAGATCATCGTGGATATCGTCGGGGGTGATCCCTACTAGGTATGTGAGTTCATAGTGATG
>JAJONQ010004294.1:0-34687 GCA_036250385.1 Solanum microdontum | reverse complement strand
CCCCCAAAAACGAGGTTTACATGTCCTATTTATAGAAAACAAATCCTAAATAAAAAAGGAAACAAATTAAGGAAAGTTTTGTTCAGGTACGCGTCTTTAATCCACGAGACCGACTTACGGACCGTCGATGGATCTACGGTCCGTAAGTCACTTCTGTCACTTGGGACTTAGAAAATATTTTAGCCTCCAAAAATCAGCTTCTCTGAAGCAAACGACGGACCAACAGTACGGACCGTAGATCGATCTACGGTCCTTCAATCCCCTCCGTAGCTCCATACTTAGAATCTTCAAAAATCAGGTACTGGAACCCTCGCAGTCTCACTCTATGGATCAATAGTACGGTCTGTAGATCAATCTACGGACCGTCAATGGGCACCGTGGTTCCACACTTGGTTAGATTTCCCTGATTTGTCCTCAATACCATGCCTGCTGATCTACGGTCATGACCTACGGGCCGTGAATAGACCTACGGTCCGTAGATCACCTCCGTGGATGCCTTTTTCTGCATTTTCTTCAGTTGTCTCTAAACTTCCGCGCCTGAACACCTTTCCTGCAAAACATGATAAAAACACATAAAAACCAATATAAAAAGGCCCTAGACACACACAACTAGTAAGTGAACTGTATTAGAAATATCGTAAACTCACGGTATATCAAACCTCAGTGCGGTCTCCGGTACAGTTTCAGCAGAGGGGTAAAAGAGCATCAACATCACAACGGAGCCTAGCCAACTCCTTCTAGAAAGTGGTAACATCAATGGTGGGTGCATGCCTTGTAGATAGCCTGAATCTTAGCATCCATGAAACACTCCATACGAGCCTCGGACTCTTCAACAGATCATTGCATCCACAACCTCATATGTTGCAACAAGGTAGCCATCTGGGTCTCCAACTTCTGGACTCGAGCCAAAGGAACTAAATTAGACCCTGAAAGAGGTGGCTCGGGATGAGCTCGCAGCCTGACTGGTGGCGGTGGAAGGGGGAGTATGTGCATCCGTTGTAGTAGGAGGTATGGACGTGTCGGCTGCCTGCTCAACTTGGATTTGCTCCATATCTCTGAAAAATTATGCACCCAAAGGCGGTAAGTCAACATATAGTCTCTTCCGCGGTGCCGCGGGATTAGTATCATCTTTTATAAGGCCAACGTCCACAGTTTTCGTCGTCTCGAGCAACTTGTCACAATGCCAAATAGACACTAAAGCCTTCATGCAGAGATGGAATATAAAACACGGGAAGGGCAAAGTAGTACTAGTCTTGAATGCCCTCTTATGGATCTCGACAATCAAGATGCGGGAGAAATCAATCTCCAGCCCCGCCATAATCGCTGCTAACATCACAGCCCGATCCCAACTAACAACGTTGCTCGCTTGTGTAGGGGACAATCTAGTATGAACCACAGACCAAAAGAATTTCATAGCGAAGGTCAGGGTTGCCTTTCTGATAAGCAGTGTAATATTTCTCACCCACTCAGTGCCCTCTCCATCCTTAGTTATATGACGGGTCATCCACCTCAGTAATGTTTCTCTCTGCTCGGCATCCCTCTGAAATACCCCACTCTGAACAATACACATTCTGTAGTCGTACTCTGCTATATTAATCGGTAGAGTGTGGGCTAATCCATAAATAAAATAGCGAATGGTAGCCTCGTAGATGTCAACGGAGAAGTTCCGCACTAGTGTGGCCTGAAGTGGAGGTTGGCCAGTGGCTTAGCCCGTTTGTGAATAGCATTGAAGACGGTGGCGGCATATGAGGCGTAGAACTCACGAGTCATCTCCTCGCTAAAATTACCCAGATTTCGTGCCATCCACTCATATTTGTGCATCTTGAACAACTCTTCAATAGCAAGAACAGTATGAAGGCTCCCTGTCAATACCCGACGCTCCTCAGTAATGGTAATAGCCATCTTTCGGTGTTCATTTAGCACATTCCCGTCATAATATATCTGGTACTGACCCACAATGTATCTCTTGTTCGTCTTTGTGGCGCTGGGAATTGGCTTAACTCTCATGCTGGGTGGGTCTTGGGCATCCCTGTGCTATCGGCATCGAAAGAAAAAGCAGAAGTACTACTGGAACCGGAGCCGGAATGTGACTTAGAGCTGGACTGTGACTCTCCTACAAGTGAGGCCCCCTCCTCAGACTAGGGAACAGTGACCTCAACCTCGTCACTAGATGTAATAACATGCCTAGATCTTTTCCTCGTAGTCAACGAGGCAGTGGGGGAGGCTTTGGTAGTCTCAGGGATGTACTCGTCCTTGCTGGACTCATTGAGCAGGCATTTCGATGGGGTAACAGACTTGGACTTGCCTTTCTTTAAATACACGGGAGCTTGTTTTGGTGCCATGGTACCTGTGGAAGCTTAGTTAGTAATTGAAGAAGTCAAAAAGACCTAAGAAAATATTTTAGAACAAGAATAGGACTTAGACAAAACTTGAAAATTTTTCCAGGTAGTAGCCGGTTCTGTGTCCTACGGTGAGTACCTACGGTCCGTCGATGGAGTGACAGGTCGTGGGTCCCTTCCGTATGTTAGGGTGCCCATTTTTGGGTCTCTAACGTTGGAACCACATATGTGCAGAACGGTCTATCGATGGAACAACGGACCGTAGTCTACATCGTGGTTCGCAACTTAGCAAATATTTGTGTGCATGCAGTTGATGGGCCACAACCTACGGTTCGTCGGTTGAGGCCGTCGAGCAGTACTGTGCCAGGCAGTGTGATTTTCGTAATTCACATATAACAAAATTAACACAACAATCACTAATTTCTTCAAGTCTAAACATGCATTTCAACATATTTTGCGGTAGTTTATCATCCTTAGGGTTTCAATTATGCAAAATTCAATTATATATAACGAGACAACGAAACCCTAAGTCCAAACCTCAAACAAGACCTATCAAACCCAATTTTTCAAGTGAAATCTACAACACACTCACACACCATCGTCCCAAAGGTAGTATCTAAACCAACTTTCATCAATTAAACAAGTAATTAACTACCCAAGGTCAAGTTCAGCTTTGTGACTTCATGATTAAACGATGAAAATGGGATTCAAAGTTTTGGTGAAATTGTTTATCTTTCAAGTAAGCAAAGTCCATGAGTGTGTGATATAGTAACAATGTGCTCCTTAAACCGACATTGACACCGAACCCCGACTTGATTGTTCAAGTGGAAGAGAGAAATTTGGATAGGAAAGGGAGATTTGGGAGAGAAATAGGAGAAATGGAAGTAATATAGAAGTAAAAATGGAAGGGGGATTATATGAATGTGATGGGGGAGTTTAAGGGATGAAATTTTAGGAATTTTGACGATTTGAAATGGTTAGGGGGAAAGAGTGAAATGGGGGATGTGTTTAAAATGAAGGGTTTATATTTAATAAGGGGTCTGGGTCGGGTTGACTATAACTCTAACTTAGACCTACGAGACCCCATCGACGGTCCGTGGGTTGACCTACGGTCCGTTGATGGGTACCGTGGTTCACTCCAACACTTAGAAAAAAATAGAACACATACATAGGATCTGCAGATGCCATCCACGGTCCGTGGATTGACCGACGGCCGTTGATGGGACCCGTAGACCACTGCATCAACTTAATTTTTGTAGAATTTTCTTTTCTTCCCTACACACGTAGCAAACATTAGGACTTCCTTTTTACATTTTCTGGACACTTTTTAGGCACGGACCCTATTTTATTTTTATCTAGCCAACACTAAAACGAAAAATTAATAAACAACTATTGAGAAAACTACAAATTTAAGAAAAACTCCCTATATCGAAAAGTAAATTCCTATAGCTGGCTAGATTATACATCTTGGATTGCCTCCCAAGCAGTGCTTGATTTAATGTAGCGGCATGATGCAGAGACCTTGGTTACTTAGACTTTACCATGATCCCATTCTCTATCACTTCATTGACACTCTCAGATTTTCCGAGTAGATCTTTATGCTCTGACCATTCACCTTGAACCTCGTTCCTTCCTTGTTCTCGAGTTCAACCACTCCATGTGGACATACTTGAGTCACTTTGAATGGCCCGGTCCATTTGGACTTGAGTTTTCCAGGAAAAAATGCAACCTTGAGTTAAATAAGAGCACCAAATCACCGGCAACAAATTCCCGTTGATCGATCTTCTTATCATGGTACTTCGTCATCTTCTCCTTGTACAAGGCTGAACTTTAATATGCATTTAGGAGAAACTCATCAATCTTATTCATGTCATTCATTCTTTGACTCGATGCAGTGCCCCAATCGAAATTCAACTTCTATAGCGCCCACATTGCTTTATTCTCTAGCTCTATAGGCAAATGACAAGACTTCCCATATACAAGTTGGTAGGGGGATATACCTATGGGAGTTTTGAATGCAGTGCATAAGCCCATAGAGCATCATCAAGCCACCTTGACTAATCAATTATGTTAGCATTTACAGTCTTTTGTAAGAATTTGCTTTATCTCGCGATTTGACACTTCAACTTGCCCACTCGACTGCAGATGATAAGGGGTTTATACACTGTAACGAATACCATACTTCTAAAGCAACGCCTTGAATAACTTATTACAAAATTGAGAACCTACATCGCTTATGATTGCCCCTTGTTGTACCAAATCTAGAGAAGATATTCTTTTTCAGGAATGCGGTGACACACTTTCCCTCATTGTTTGAAAGCAGACTACCTCCATCCATTTCGATACATAGTCAACCGCCACAAGAATGTACTTCATCCCATTAAACTCACAAACGGACCCATGAAGTCAAGACCCCAAATATCAAACAACTTAATCAGCAGTATTGGATTCATTGGTAGTTCTTGCATTTTCGAGATTCCTCCTTCACGTTGGCAACGATCACAAGACTTGGAAAAATCATGAGCATCTTGGTGGATGGTAGGCCACTAATACCCACACTGTAGAATTTTATGAGAAGTTCAGATACCACTATGGTGCCCACCAATAGGCGATGAATGACACGCCTCTAGTATACTCATCATCTCAACCTCGGGCACACAACGACGAATAATTCCATCAACACAAACACGAAACAAGTAAGGCTCATCCCAAAAGAATTTCTTCACATCAAACATGAACTTCTTCTTTTGGTGAAATGATAAATTCGACGGAACCAAATCACTTGCCAAGTAATTAGCAAAGTCTCCGAACCAGGGGATAAGATCATAAGAAACAACCAATACTTGTTCATCGGGGAACACATCATTAATCTCAATTCCATCTTTTACCTTGATCATAGCTTCCTCCTCTAGCCTAGACAAGTGATCAGCAACATGGTTTTTTGTTCCCTTTCTATCCTTTACCTCAAAATCGAACACCTGTAGTAGAACCACCCATCTAATCAATCTCGATTTTGCATCCTTCTTAGCCATCAGATACTCCATTGCAGAATGGTCAGTATGCACTATGACCTTAGTACCAAACAAGTAGGATCTAAACTTTTCGAATGCGAAAACCATAGAAATGAGTTCATGTTCAGTCACAGTATAGTTCTTTTGAGCCATATTCAGAGCTCTGCTGGCATAGTAAATTGGATGAAAAAATTTCTCTCGCGTCTATCCCAATACTACACAAAGCGCCACGCTACTTGCATCACATATCACTTCAAACGATTGTCCCCAATTCGGTGAAATAATGATAGGTGTTGAAGTTAGTTTTTCCTTTAACTCTTCAAATGCTCTCAGACAAGCATCATCAAACTCAAACTTACACTCTTTGTCAAGTCGCTTGCACAATGGGTGTGCAATTTGGAGAAATCTTTTATGAACCTTCGGTAGAAACCTACAGGCCCAAGAAAACTTCAAACACCTTTTACAGAGATGGGTGGTGGAAGCTTTTCTATTACCTCAACTTTAGCTCTATCAACCTCAATACCTTTCTGTGAAATCTGATGACCCAGAACTATACCCTCTTTCACCATAAAGTGGCACTTTTCCCAATGGAGCACAAGATTGCACTCTTCACACTGTTTTAGTACCTCAGCCAAATGTGTCAAATAGTCATCAAGCGAGTCACCTACTACAGAAAAATCATCCATAAATACCTCTATCGTGTCCTCCATCATAACAGAAAATATCGACATCATGCAACACTGAAAGGTCGCTGGAGCATTACATAACCCAAATAACATCCTTTTGAAGGTGAAAGTACCATAAGGACAAGTGAAGGTGGTTTTCTCTTGATCTTCCAAAGCTATGGAGATTTGATTGTAGCTTGAATACCCATCTAGAAAACAATATCAACCTTTACCAGAGAGACGATCTAGCATCTGATCTATGAATGACATTGGGAAATGGTCTTTCTCAGTCCATGCATTTAGCTTGCGGTAGTCGATACACACTCTCCAACCAATCACCGGCCTCATTGGAACAAGCTCATTTTTAGCATTGGGAACCACAATGATTCCTCCTTTCTTTGTCACACACTGAACTGACAGACCCAACTACATCAGCAATGGGATATATGACTCCAGCATCCAACCATTTAATAATCTCCTTTTTCACAACCTCTTGCATAGGGGTATTCAAACTCCTTTGGCACTCAATACTTGGCTTGTTGTCCGGCATGATTTGAATTTTGTGCGAACAAATACCCGGAGGAATCCCAATAATGTCTGCAATAGTCCATCATATAGCCCTCTTAAACCGCTTCAACACCGATATCAATGCCTCTATTTGCCCTTCACTCAAGTCAGCAGCAATAATAACGTGCAAGGTGCTATTTTGTCCCAGGAATACATACCGCAAGTGAGCTGGGAGAACCTTAAGTTCCAGTTTTTTAGGCTCATTGCAAGTAGTGTGTCTTGATTCTTCATGTCTAATTCCAACCATTTTGGTTTGAAATAAACTCGAACCTATCGAGTGCAGCAACTAGCTCATCATAATCATCAATATCATCATTGTCAAAATTCATTATCACAACAGCTAATGCCTCAACACCTAACCTCTCTTCAATAGACATTTCAGATTCTTTCTCGACAATATGATTTACCACCGATACTGACTTAAGATCACTTTCATGCTTCATAGACCTACAGATGTTAAAAGTTACCTCCTTATTGTTTGATCGAAACTTTATTTGCCCTCTCTACATATCTACCAATGCACGCCCAGTAGCAAGAAATGGTCTCCCTAAGATGATGGGAACCTCAAAATCGACCTCACAATCTAGTATCACAAAGTCCATCGAAAAGATGAATGACTCCACCTTCACAAGGACATCTTGGAGCACTCCAATGGGCCTCTTCACAGCTCTATCAGCCATAAGTAAACACATTGCAATCAGTTTTGGAGCTCCTAATCCCAACTTCTTATAAATTGACAATGGCATCAAATTAATGTTGTCACCCAAATCACACAGAGCTTTTGCAAAGTGTAATATCCCAATGGTACAAGGAATAATGAAAGCTCAAAGATCCTCTTTCTTCTGCACAAGTGACCTAGTAGCAATAGTACTACAATGTTGCAGCCTTTCTTCTTTCTCAAAACTGACAGCCCTCTTTTTGGTCACCAAGTTTTTCATGAATTTTGTATACCCAGGCATCTATTCCAAAGCTTCTATTAACGGAACATTGATGGACAATTGCTTCAACATAGCGATAAACCTACGATATTTTCCCTCTTTAGTCTTTTTCACCAACCTTTGTGGAAATGGAGGTGGAGGCCTAGGCATGGGAACAACTTTTTGGGTCACTTCGGCTTCCTTCTTTGTATCCACTTTTGGAGTTTCAGATACCTCATTCTCATCCTCATCTTTTTCTATCACTCTTTCAACCTTAGATGGTATGGGGGGGATCAATAGTTTACTTTCCTCCGTGAGTAGTGACTGTCATACAATGTCCATCATTTTTCAGATTTTGGATGGTGTTGCTAGGAAGTGTGTCAGGCTGGCGTGGGTTCACAGTAGCGAACAACTGACTAAACTGCTGCTCAAGTTGCTTGATCAACACGACATGTGCATTAACTTTCTGACCAATTCTAGATAAATTATTTCTCATCTCTTTCACATTCTCACTTGTCGCATCAAATCTCTTCATCATCTTTTGCATCATATCCTCAATGGGAGTCGTACCAATACCAGCCTCTCTATTACCAGGTGGAACGTAGGGCCCAACCTTATCATTCTTGTTGCCATAATTATTCCGGTTGTAATTGTTATCACGATTGTAGTTCCCATCTCGGATATAGTATCCTTCACGATTGTAGTTGCCATAGTTCCGACCTTGGTTTCCTTGACCCTGCCACCAATTATCCGAGTTGGAACCTTGGGCGTTGGTTCCTGATCATTAACTAAATTCGCATCCTCTTCATAGTAATATTCCTCAATTGCGGTTATGGAGTTCTAGTTAGATATTTTACCGCATTTACTTTTTCTGCACTTCCACTCACATGCTTTAATACCAAGCCAATTTTTGTCCTTATTTGAGCCATTTCTTCATGAATGTCATCATTTGATTGACTTGGTGCAGTTTGGACAACAAACATGCTCCTACCAGTATTTGCCTTTCTAGTGCTCCATGCCTTATTGATTTGGGAAATCCTCTCAAGTTTTTCAGCGATCTTCTCAAAAGTGCACTCACCATATGATCCTCTAGAAATAGTTTCTAACACAGCCTTTCCATTGTCATCTTGTCTTCAATAGAAGTACTCCTTCAGTGACTCATCATCTATGCAGTGATTCAGAACACTCCTCATGAATCCATTCCATGAACTACTTACCGACTCTTCAGGTAGTTCCGTGAAATTATATAGTTTATCCTTGTAATTCAACTTCTTGGACATCGAAAAATACCTTGCCATGAACACATTATGCAATTAGTCCTATGTATAGAACGAATTGAATGGCAGCTCAGAAAACCACACAACAGCATCACCAGTCAACAACAGTGGGAATGCTCTCAAACCTATGACGTTCATATCCAATTTTGGTCTTCCCACACTACTCTTACAAACACTAGTCAATTTTACCATGTGAGTGTATGGATCTTCTAAAGTTAGCCCAGAAAACAACCCTCTTGATGTAAGAATTTGCATAAGGCTACTGATCACCACAAATGTATGTCTTGGAGGTAGAGGAGGGAGAACAATAGGCCCATATGATCCAACTTCATTGTACTCAACCCTGTAATTATCACGAACCCTTGGTGCTGGTGGATTCTGCACCCTTTCTGCATTTTCTATTAGATTACCATCCTGAACCTGAACAAGTACATTCAAAATTCGAGGAGGTTGCAATTGAGCTCCATCTCTTTGACCCTCTCTGATTGGATTATTGTGTACCCCATGGTTAGCCATTCTTCTCAAAGTTCTTCTTAATTCAAGATCGTAGGGGTCAGGGGTTCACATCGACTCCATGTACTTGGAATACACAAAAGGTAAGACCTGTAGAAACCAAAAGAAAACAAAAATGTAAAATCAGCAAATACTTTACTAAAGTTCAATAATGTAGTTAAACTTAATCTAAAAGTCGTATTCCTCGACAGCGGCGCCAAAATTTGATACGCCCAAATAACATCTCCCTAGAGAAGTATAAGCGGTTATTGCCAAATAAAGAACCCAACTTGTAGGTTGGGGTCGATCCCACGAGGAATATGGTTTAGACTTAAACTTAACTCACAATTATCTCATTTTAGTCAAACTATTTCCGAGAAAAGTAAACAAAGGGGGGGTTTTGTAACTAAAGTAACAGTTTGTTAATTTGAATTAATAAGTAACAAGTAAGCAAGATTCAGAGTTGAGATATCAATAGAAGATGAAAACTAAGGTATGTGTGTTCTCCACAAGCTCTTAACGCAGTATTTCTAATAACAGTAATTCTATCCTAGTGTTTGACATGCAAGGCCGATAAGTTACGTATTCCTAAGTGATTGGTAATCTAAGTAGGAACTTTCACTCACGACTTGGTAAATCTACGGGTGTGTGCTTTACTGACCCTTGTCTTTATCGCATATTAATCCCCGTGTCAATTGAGTTGGGTATTCACCCCCACGTCAACTGATTAAAGTCAGACAATTAGATAGCAACAACTCCTTAACTAAATCTCTATTGTTTAATCTTTTTCTCATTCATTACCCTTTTGGTACGAAAAGTAGGAACGCGAGTTCTAACGTTGCGCACCGCTAGAAAGACTTTTAAACGAAAAGATTAATAATACATGCATAAATAATATTCAAGAAATAACTTAGTTATTAGTCATACGTTGTTAATTGCTCATGGTTCCCACAACCCTAGTTTTGGATTTAGCTACATGCTTGAGAATTCACAATTCATATTGTTAGGAAAACTCATGAACTTACAATTAAAGTAGATGAAAACCGAAATCTTGAATTGAAAATCAAAGTGCAAATTGCATAAACTATCTTCCGGAAATTAAAGTTGCCAAGTGTTTGCAAAATAATTCCAAAACACCAAAACAAAAGTCTCCAATATTGTCCAACCCCCAAAAATGAAAATTACAACCTATATTTATAGAGTTTAAATCCTAAACCAACTAGGAAAGGGAAATAAGGAAAATTAGTTTAGGATGCGGTTTTGACTAACGACAGGACCTATGGATCGTGGATTGACCTACGGTCCATGGGTCACCTCCGTGGTAAACTCACTATCTCTGATCAAAACGACGGATGTGCATGATGGTTCGTCATTCACTTTACGGGGGGTCATTTGCCTTAGTGGTTCCACACTTGGTCAGACTTCCCTGAATCTTCACCTACACTGCACCACCTACAGACCGTCACTGGAGCTACGGTCCGTGGTTAGCTTCATTGGTTGATGTTGCTGCCATTTTAGTCCATTTTTCTCTCAACCACTTCCTAACCAATTTCCTGCAAAAGATTACATAAGAACATTATATCTAATAACAAAATGGCCCAAGACACACACAAACTCTAAGTGAAATGCATCAAAAATACCGTAAACTCACGGTATATCAATGAACTCCCTTGGTTTGAGTCCAAATGATTCCCTTTTATTACTCTCCTTGCATCTCGGGTTGAGTTAAAACCTATCATCCCTTTCTCGAGTTGGTCTTGACCATTGCGGTGCAAGGGAAGCTGAAACAAGCGAAATGGAAGTTGATACAGGTCTCGGAGGGTCAATACATGGCTTGAAATTAGTTAATGAATGTTCAAAAGCCTTAAAAATTAGGTTGTATACGCGTTGTATACAGAACATATACATTGTTATACATGTTGAGTGCGGTAAATATGAGGCCAAAAATTGAATTACAGGTATATAGTCCGATATACAGGAAAATGGGTCCAAATATAACTCGTATACAACAACATACACCTGGTTTATACACAAGTGTTGGAGAGTGAAAATAGGCCAAAAGCCCAAATCTTTTGTGTAGCAGGCCAAAATAATTAAAGCGGCAGGTTGAAGAAGAATCAAATGGGCTGAAGTCCATTTGGATTATTTAGCATGGTCAAATTTTTAGACTAAGAATAGGACTTGGGCCAAAAGCCCAACAGATTTGAATTTGGGCAAGGGCCCAAATTTGAATTGTTTATTTCTTATTTATTTGCTTATTGTATTAACTAAACTTTGTTTTATTTGATTTAATTTAATTAAATTCCCAATGATAGCCTTTCTTCATTTTTTGTATGTTTAATTGAAATATTATTTATTATTTACTTATTTTGCTTATTAATTAAAAAAAATGCTATTTCCTCAAAAAAATATCTTTCTTATTTTATTTCTTTTAAGTAATATAAAAATGAGTCTTCTTTACTTAGTCAATTTTCAAAGTTGGTCAAAAGTCAAATTTTTAGTCAAGTCGTAGGTCAACCACGCGTTAGCGTGCACTTTGAATGCTTAAATTAGTCTTGAAGTGTAAATTGAATCCCAAACCCTCTTTTGTATTTTTCAAATGATTTTTTCTGTTTAAGTCATCTAAAAAATATAAGTTTTCTTAAATTCTTTCATAAATTAACTGATGACTCTTATTGATAAAAATCTATTTTTCTTTAAAATTTAAGTTAAGTTGATTTTTGTAAGCAAGGTCTAAGTCTTTATTTCTCTTTAAATATTAAAACACAGTAGGGACTTTGTTGGGGATTAATTAAGTTCTAACCATAATGACTTGACTATTTCACTATTTGTTTATAATTGTTGAATTGTTTTTGCCTTATATATGCCTTGCTTGTTTGAATTGCTATTTTAATTGTCATTTTGCATTCATGGCATATTCCGTCACCACGACTAAATATAGTATATTAAAGAACGTTTTTGTGAAACCGCAGTCGATCTTTTTTATATTTAACCCTTTTTCAAAATAAACGACAATTTATTGGTTTGTCATGAGTCCAATGGTTGTCGTAAGTCTAACCTAAGTTGTCCGCTTGGGTTGTCGGTCTCTCAGAAGCCACTCTTAGTCAACTAGCTTAGAGCGAAATCAAATCCCTCAATTTAGCGCATTCGAACTAAGATGACCCAACACCCAAGGTGTGTTGGGCCCATTAAAAGCCTACCTTGTGTCTATTTAGCCCATTGGTCAATAAAAGACAATCATGCTTATGTGTTTAATTGAAGGATATATATGCCATTTTAAACAAATCAATTATCCATTGGGGGTGGGGGTAACTTACCTTTTTATTTTCTTTTTATAAAAGACATAAATGCACAATTGAAGTTGTCTCAGATTTTCAAAAAGACATCTTAACTTTACAATCGTCCTATTACCTCACTACACAGGTTTGAACATATATCATTATATCATTTTTCGTCCACATGACATAGAGAGTGGTGTGCACTCTCTCTAAGAGAGTGAGCAGCCTAAAATAACTAATATAATTTTATTATTACAAGTACTTTATTATTAAATATATTTTCTTATTTTTCTTATTATTCTAACGTTTTTTCCTTTTTATTTTTTTTCTCATTCTTTCTTCTTCAAAAATTCATTGGCATCTCCATTGAAGCTTCTCACTTTCAATGTCACCATTTTTACGACACTTCACGTTCCTTTTTTTTTACTACTATTAGCTTTACTCTCTTTAATTTTAAAACTTTAACTAAATATTTTCTTACATTTCGAACAATTTGATAAACCCATTAGATTTCAAGATGATTAGGAAGTATCATATAGTTTTTTTTATCCGATTTCAATTAAGTTTTCAATTTTGGGAAATTCATTGATTCTTTAGAAATTATCATTTCTAATTTGAAGTTATATGAAAAGGAGTAGTTGATGATCTCTTCAAAATTTTAAATTTTCTTAGAAAAATAATTAATTTTGCTATCAATAATTCAATAAAGTCTAAAAAATAGTATGAATTCTATAAAGAATTTGACTGGAGAAGAAGAAGTACAAGAAAAGAAAAAAATGAGAGTGGGGTTCAACTTGACGTGGTGGATGGGGTGAGGGTGGAAGGTGAAGAAAAAGAAAGAAAATGGAGGGATGGATCACTTGAAAGTGAGATGTGAAAGATAAAGTGAAATATATATATATATATATATATAAAGGATGAAATGGAAAAGTTGATTTGGCATACTTCTTTGATCAGAATTTCTAAATATCTTTTTTTTTTCCAGATTTTTTGAGAATTTTCCTTTTATTTTAGGATTTAAAATATTACATTAAATTAATGGTGATCTATTTATATTATTCCTTATTATTACTATTGATATAAATGTAGCAATCAATGTAATAATTATAGAAAATTAGTTGTTTTCTTCTTCATTGAAACATAAGCGTTATATATTTTCTTTCTTTAATTAGACTAATTATGTGATCATTATTAAATTAATTATAAATCAATCTTATTTTTCAATTTTTTTCACCTTTTTAAACGTGTATAGACAAAGCATACATACCCTTATATAGGATATTTTTTACCATAACTAATTATCTCTTCTCCTAAAATTATTTTACTTTCCTTGTATTGTGTACGTTTCTATAAGGAAATGTAGGAATCAATGTAGTAATTATGGAATTTAAAACGTAAGTTTCATTGCAAATTAATAAATGTGAAAAGCCATTACATTTAATGGCATTTTACCATACAAATTATTATGCTTTGCACTGACATCATATTTGGACATATATATATATATATATATATAAAACATTGCAAATAATGGAGTAACTCAATTAACGTTGGGTGATTGTTATATTTCACTAACCATTTTTAAAGGTGAAATTATCTATTTTATTTTATATGAATTGATGGTAAGAATATCAATCTTCTTTTATTTATGTATTTTTCAACGTGAATTTATTAAAAGTTATGGCTGTCTATGAAATGTGAATTCTAAATTATGATTTTATATTTTGCAGGAGGAAGTCATGATACTTGGAGTCTCAAATCCATTTTCTTTTATATGAATATATTTAAAGGTGAAATATCATTTTCTTTTATAAGAATTGATGCAAAGAATATCAATCTTCTTTTATTTATGCATCTTTTACAAGGAATTTATTAAAAGATATAAGTGTTTATGAAATGTGAACCCTAAATTATGATTTTATATTTTGTAGGAGAAAGTGTTACTTGGAGTTTCAACCTAAAAAAGCTGCTGCAAAATTCACACATACAAAAGAAGTTAAAATATCTATTTTCTTTTCCATATACATTTTTCAAAAGTAGCATATTAAAAGACAAGAATATTTATAAAATGTGAACTATAAATTATAATTTATACTTTGCAAGAGGAAGTGATATTTGGAATCTAAACCTAAATGACACATTTTGAAAGTCAATAACAAAAAAGGTTGCTAAAAAAATTCACATATACCAAAAGAAAGTGAGAATATCTATTTTCTTTTCTCAGCTCATTTTTCAAAAGTAACATATTAAAAGACGTGAGTATCTATAAAATATGAACTCTAAACTATAATTTTATGATTTATTAGGAACAAATGTAAACTCAAGTTCGAAGAAAACGTTTTAGAAGCCCATAAACAAGAAAAGGTTGCTCAAAAATTCACATAGCAAAAGAGGTTATTCGTTAATTATATTATGAAGTGTTCTTTTTTTAACTATGCATTTATCTTTTGTTCTTTGTAATTGCCAGAGGAAAAGGAAGTCATATTTTGGGGGAAGGCAATGTGAAGGAAGAACAAGACACCCAATAGTTTGCTTCAATATTTTTTTAATTATATAATTTCACAAGGCAAAATGGATATGATCATAATGAGAAAACTTAGTAGGTATTTGGCCACTTTAATTGTACAATTTTTTTTTTAAAAAAACAATTGTTATTTTCAAAATGAAAAATATTTTATGTAAATTGGAGTTTTGTAATGCAAATTTTTATTACTTTTGACATTTTGTCAACAAACAGAAGTGAATACATTTTTATTATCTTTCAAATTTTTGAGTTGAATTTTGAAATTTTGTAGCGAAAATATCTTTTTGAAGGTTGAAATTAAAAAATAAATTAAAATAATAATGATCAAATGCCTCTTTTAGTAACTTATGATTGGATAGGTGTGAGAGAGATTAATTTGCAAAGAAATGAAAAAATATAGATAGTTTAATTTTTTAAATTATTTCTTACCTTATGATATACATTCATTATTTTTCTAACAATCGTTTAGTTTCTTATTGTTTGTAGTTTTTTTGTTTCTTTTTAAAATTTAAGTATGAAAACTTAAAATGATAGAATGATCAAATGAAGGTAATTGAATTTTCACAATGCAATGATATTTGATGAAATCATTAAAAAAAATAAAATGATACTTTTGAACTTGAGGCACGTAAAAAAAGAGAATGTATCTTAAAATAATTATTAGCCACTATGTATTCTAATTACAACTTTAATTTTCACTATTATTTCTTTGTTATGTTTTATTTTTATTTTTATTTTTTGTTTTTCAAGTTTAAATAGCTAATTTTAAATAGATTGTTTTGCATTTATGTTGAAATATTTTTACCAATACTTCGAGATAAATTTTGTATAGAATGTTAAAAGAATTATAAAAATATGATAGAATTATGAATGATATTTTTATGCGTAGTATTTTTTTGTAGTGACTCTAGAAGTAATTATTTATATACATTATGGTTAAGCTAAAATTTACACTTTGTTTAGACAAGCAAAAGTAATTATTTTATGAATTTTAAAACAAATGAAAGGAAAAATTATATATAGATAAACATGTATAGAAAGATTTCAACTTATTGAATCAAATTTTATTTTGTTACAAAAATAAGGAAGATATAAAAAATATTTTCAGAAGACTCTTAAGCGATTTAAAATTATAAAAGATATAAAACTTAATACTAAATAAATTTAATTTAAACTTGAAATTTAAAATATTTAGTCATTAAGATGACACTACAAAATATATATATAATATTTTAAGCAGTCAATTATTCTATAAAGTTATTTAGTGAATTTAACGAGCTATTATAACCGCGCGAAGCGCGGCTAAGTTCACTAGTTTAAGATCAAATCAAAATTATAATAAGTCAAAAGGTAAAAGAGATAGAGAAAGAAAAAAAAATAAAGAAAAACTTCAAATGAAAAAAATTTATATTTTTAATTAAATTAACACGTGTCATGTAATGATTGGTGTGTGAACACACTTGCTTCTTAAAATCTGGGGCTGATCGAAAAATGATATAATAATATCTGTTCAAAATTATTTAGTGGGTAATATGACAATTGCAAAGTTAATGTATCTTTTTGAAAATTCGGGACAACTTCAATGGTGACTTTATGTCTTTTCTCTTTTATAGAATGGATCCAATGTACAAGTCATTGAAGACCCGAATGGTGACTCTACATCATCCTTACCTCCAAGTGTGGTGGAATTTTATGAATAGTGTAGACAAGAAAGAGGTCCAAAAGCACATAGGCTATCTCCCCTCACTAACGTAAATGGAGTCTTGATCCAATTTGATCGGAACAATATTGCAATTTTGGGATAGTAAAAACATGATATTCCATTTGGGGAAGTAGAAATAACTCCAACTATCGAAGAAGGTCTTGTTAGTTATGAGAGTGTAGGCATGTGCAACAAAAGGTAACATAAGCCTGATAGTGATCTCCTTCTACCTCAGATATGGGACTTTGATAGAATCAAAAAAGAACTTTCACTTGTCAAAGCCAAATGGATGGACAAGCTTCCCAGGCCAAACATTCCACTTGGGAAGATTTATCATCGATTTGGACGTGCAAGAGATTTCAAAAAGTTTAAAGAAGAGTTTGTTTTGGAGGAAACTTGGAAAGAAACACGTTCTCTTACTTTTTCGATGTGCTTACTTAGGACAACCGTATTCCCCCAAGGCCCAAACTATTCTATCCATCCAATTGTATTAATGGTCACTCATGCCATTTTTAAAGGGGTAAACTACGGATCGACAATCAAACACTACACTTTGGCGCTCATGATTCTTGCCGATATTTACAGAGCTTTAGATAAATGTTAAAGCGGTGAACGTTTCTTTCAAGGATGCAATTGATACTTCAGTGGTGGATGATGAGACACTTGCTGAAAGCCCATGATCCAGAAGGACCATATCACAAGACACGACCAAACAAACTTGAATCTCAGAGGTAGTGGGTATACCTTAATCATTTCTATAGAAATAGGGGTCAAGAATTCTTGTATCCAAGGCTTCAGGGATTAAGAGAAGAAAATGTGCAATGGTCAATTGAAAGTCTGGTGGTAATGAAAATTGAAACTCGAGGTGAGGGGTTCCTTTCTAGATATTCTCTAGATTGAGAGGGACTCGACTTATGCTCCCGCTCGAGTCCTTAGGCAACTAGGAGGAAAACAAGAGCTTCCCTAAACTGCAGACATGAGAAAATTTGCAATGGATTATGAAAATGGACAAGTTGTTTTTTCCGCAAAGATACTTCGAATATGGAAAACTCTAAGGGTGTTGGGTGAGCCGATGCCAAACATATTTCAACTTGAATGTTCTGAAAAGTACAAAGAAGGGTTGAAAAAAACCTCGCCGGAACCATCGAGCTTGGTCCAAATGTCCCTCATCATATTGCAAATGTTGGTGCTAAACATCAAATTCGACTCCACCGACTTCAAAAGAAGTATGAGAAATATGAGTTGGATCATCAATGTCGACATTCAGAGAACACCAAACTCATAACCCAGCTGAAGCAAAAGCTACGAAAAGCAAGACAATGCATGTATGAGTTAGATGATAGCATGGAGCTACAAATCCAGTCCATAGAGAGCCTCAGATATGAAGAAAGAGCTCGGCTAGCAAGAGATCATTTGTGGGCAAACAAATATTCTATATGGGAAGAAGTCAGCATTGCCAAGAGAACCAGACTTGCTGAAGGATCAGAAGCTCTTTGAAGTTTATTATCATCCCCTGGTAGCTAGCAAAGAAGTTATCCCCTATCAACGTATATAGTTGAGGGCAAACCGAGGGTTTACCCGCAGCTTCTGTCCATGAATCCTCTTTCGCTTGGTTACGGGACTAGAGCGAATCGTCTCTTGTGCTACGGTCTAATATATGTGGGATTGCTTTTATTTGTTTTTTGTTTTGTTATTTACTTTCTAAACTTATTTCCCCATTTTGATGTTTGTTAAACGTTTTTGAATGCTATCAATGAAATATTTTGGGGGTAGTGAATTGGCTTAAAAATACATATACGTCCTTCAATTCGCTAGGCCTACCGTTGGCACAAAAGGGTCACATATTTGTTTAGGACGTGATGTCTGTTTGCTTGTTTGCATGTTTTAACTGTTTATATGAATTTGTTGCTCTAAATGAGGATGTTCTAGCTCACCCCTTTTTGAAATTTTTCTGAAATTCTCTACAAATACAAAAATGCATGTCACTATATCTATGTTCGACCATAATATTCTTCGATTCTTGGGTTTCTTAGTCAAACTGATTTCCATTACCAAATCCTAAAACCTAACTCTATCATCTCAGGAAAGGTTGCATTTGCTGCTAAGATGGAAAGATACTAAGATGTTGAGGTGGAGCTGACTGAAGAAGAATTGATGTTGAAGTTGCGCCTAATCAACTAAGAGATTCGACTTCACCACTGCAGTCACATTGGCCAATAGAGCTGCAATGGACATCCAAATTGAAATCGTAAAAAGGAAAGTGGCTACGTATGATGAAATGATAGCCATATCTTTAGAGAAGAGAAAAGACAAAGAGCTCGATATAAAAGATTTGCCTAAGAAATACCCTTTTCTCGCGGAAGAGGTTAGCATCGTTTTGGCTAAAGAAAATAAGCCTGAGGTCACAGACAAAAACCCAAAAAGGAGATTGCTGAGCCAGCCTTTTGTTTAGGGCGACTCAAGGAAGGAAATGAAGAGATCACCCTTCTGGCATACTTTCGAGACTACGACATAGGTCCCAAGTACATTTTATGCGCCATAATCCATCCAACTCTTTATGCCATGGGCACCCTCCATCCTGTCAAAAGATCTACTTCTAGGGTGAAACTCAAAGATGCAAATAAGAAATGTACCAGAAAGGGCATACCACGGAGGAATGCATGGAGTTGAAGGCTTTGATTTACGACATGGTCATCAATGAGAAGATCAACTATCTGTGGGGTCCCCACTCTATTTTTGTATGTGATCCGCTAGAACCTGACATGCTTATCATCGAGGACACTATGATATACCATCAAGACTTAACAGCTTTCGCAGATCCATATCTGAATATCTACCATAAGCTGGTTCAGGGTGGGATCTTGTCCCCCGCCGAGGCGAAAGGAAGTACGTTAGTTGCCTCTGGATAGGAAAGTGTTGAAACTTGCCCTTATCATAACACTAAGGATCACGACATTAAGAAATGTCTCACATTTCATCACGGTGTGGAATGGTTGGTCAATCAAGGAAAAATCTAGATCAAATACCCTCTTCATTATATATGAAGGGTCAGACAAGAGAAGTTCAGCTTTGGGAAAAAGAAATCTTAAGAAAGGCATAGTTGATGTTTTTAAGAGTTTTTTATGTTTCCAATCTTTTTGTAATCAAGTAATGACTGAATGAAAATCAAAATCATCCTTGTATCGAACAACGTAGGACATGATTGCTCTTTTGTGAGATATGTAGGCAGCCTTTTAAGGCCCGACCCCTATATTTTTAAAATTTTCTTTTCCCCTTCATTTTACAAGGAAATATTGAGTTCAATCAACAGATGCCGAAAGATGCAACAAGAAAAACTTAGCTTAACATAAGTCAACCTTCCTGATTCACTAGTCTCAAAATCAAATGAGCAAATTCCTGCTTATTTAAATCAGTTCCCGTTACTCGTAGGTTAGCATGTCCTCAAACAAAGCAAATCTTATTTGTTTATATGTTTCTATGTGATATTTTGCATCATGTTTATCGTGAACTAAACTAATATATTTGCCTTTGAGTTGTTTTTCTCTTATAGGTACTTAGAAATGATCTGTGCCGATAAGATGGCTGAGCATCCTTATTTTACAAGATCCAAAGTTCCCAAAGATTCCTTCCCTGATCGAAATTCACTAAAAGGAAAAGCAAAAATGGGTGATAACTATGAAGATGTTGGACTGACTGAAGTTGTTGTAGTTCAGCCATCTACCGTTGAACATAATAAGTTAATTATGAACTAATTCAACAGATTGCCGATATAAAGGTTGAGATGCAAAAAAAGCAAGATTTACCAAATCCAGTTTTCGTTGTCAATACGCCAGGCGATGGAAGGCCTCCACTCTACTTTCCGCCTTCAAATTCAAATGTGGAACATGTCAAGAACCCACCAACCTACCCCCAACCCTATCCAAAACCCGGCCAGCATCGATTTAACTACCTCAAATCCTCATAACGCATTTGCTTCGTATCAAGCACCACTTTCTCCTTAGAGTACCAACCCTTAAACCTTCCCTACCCCTCAAAACCAGAATATAAACAATCCTCAAATTTTTCCTCATCCTCAAAATCAAAATACCAACCCTCAAACATCCTCCAGGAATACCAAGCCCCTCAAAATCTCAAAAATCCTCCCATTGCTCCACCCTTGCCTCCAAAACCTACTTTCCATATCCCGATCCAAAATGAACCTTATGCTAATTGTTTCGAACTTGATCATTACGAGGAACAAGAAAGAGAGTGCAAGGCTAAGGAAGAATTATCTAAGCAGAGTATAAAATAAGAGTTTAGAAAGGCAATGAAGGAGTTGCATTGTTGACACCCGATTTTGACCGACCTAAAACCCTTTCAGGAGTGCTATTTGATTAAATACGTATTTTAAAAACATATTTTAAGTTTAAAACTTTAATCAATTATTCTCTAAAAATTATATATTTTAGTATGCATGATTTTAAAAATTATTGTAATTATCATCAAATTATTTTATTAAATTATTTATCGATAGTTAAACTCGAAATAATTACTTTGCTTAAATATTTTAAAATATTGTATGTGTTTAATTATATGAAACTATGTTAATTATTAATTCGAATAGCATTACCGTAATTCCACTCCAAATCATTTAAATGTTAGCCTATTCTATTCTAATTTCTTTCGATTTTAGCCTTTTCCTTATCCAATTCATTGCAATTCTAGCCACCTCAATCCAATTTCGTTTTGCAATTATAGCCAATCTGATTTCAATCATAAAGAAACTCATCTTTTAATCTAAACCGTTCATCCTTCTCCATTAAATCTCAGCCCTACATCTAATCTTGATTGGACGGCTAGAAATAAATCCACCCTTCTTTCCATTTAAACCTAAAAGACCCCAGATCATTCTTTCTCTTTATCCCTTGAGAAAAATCTGTCGCTCCTCCCCCTATCTCTCATCTCCGATCTTTCTCCACCGGCAAGCGCAGCAGGCGAGCAGCCGCCTGATTTCAGCGATAACCACCGGCAAGCTCCTCTCTCTTCCCCTATCTTCTCCTTGCCCCCTCTCTCTTCCTCTCCTCCGCTCTAACCAGCGAACAACACCAACAACAGCTCCAACTGCTCCGACCAATGCCACCAGCAGCTCTAGCGATGGACCGGCGAGAACACAGCAACGAGGCAGCAGCGCCGCTTCTGCTCCTCTCTTCTCTGACAAATTTCGAGGAGTTCAACAGCAACAAGCCCCCTTGGTCACTTTTCGACAAGAGCTCTAGAGGTTAAACACTTCATTTTAATTTCTGTCAATTTTTTAGGTGTTGTTCGGAGAGACATTGCTGTTCAGATCTGTCTCGGTACGATTTTCTAAATATTTTGTTGTGCTCCTTTATCTTCCTATTCTTATTTTCTCCATGACACTAATTTTTGATATGCAAAGTTTGCCATTTGTTCTGGGTAAATTCGTATATGAGTTATGCTTAAATTTGTCTCAATAGTTCAAGTGTTAATATAATCTGCTCTTATGTGGAATAATATTAATTAGGAGTTGGTTGATTTTGGTTAATAGGTGATGCCTTGATTTCTTCCGGTTATGCTAATTTGTTAATTGACTATTTAAAATGCTCAATAGCTCCTTGCTATCTGCCTTGATTTATGGCTTGCTTTAAGATTTGGCTTTGATTTGATTATTTGCGTGTCTTTATTCCTCTCCATATAATTGATTCATTAAATTGATACTATGCCATATTTATTTCTTGTTAAAATATGCAATGATGGGAATATGTAATATTGATTTAAGTTGTATGTTGATGCCCTTCCTTAAATACGTGACTCCCTTCCAGCTGATGTTGAATAACTTTAATGGATTGAACCTTTTACCTTAATTAGAATTTGAAAGATTTTATATTTTGTTGTGGGCAAGTAAAAGGATTCTTACATTATTCTATTGGCTCTATTATTTGATTTGTTCCGCCATAAATAGAGCTGGACAGCTTTCTCACTTGTTTTATTTGGTAAATTAGATTAATTTGGCTCCTTTGAAATAAGAAAAAAAATATTAATTGACTCCTTAATTTATTTATTTTCCCTTATTTGTGCCCTCCCCTTCACTAAATAAATAGACCCTTGCTCTCATTCTTCAGACTCGGTCATTGACGCTTACACACTTTAACAATAGTAAAAGATACTCTCTGCTTTAAAAAATAATTTTCGGTGAATTCTAAGGAGTACTTATTCACTTTGTTTTGTTGTGTACGGGTCTATGTGAATTAAGTGCATCTGCATTGCTGATAACTATATTCTGCATAATCGGTTAGTTCTACATCACTAGTTTATTTTCATCTTTGCATATGTTATTTTGATATTATGTATAAATAAATAAAAGGGAGGCATCCAGGTTAGTTCTCTTCACCTCTCTCTTTTATGTGATATATTTTGTGTGGTTTGTTTAAATGGTTGGGTCTACATGTATGTGAATAATACTTTATTATGCATATTTTCCTTTTACATGTATCTGGTCGTATGTCTCTTTTGCTTTAGCAGGATCTTGATTTTAAAGTTCAAGATATGGAGAGTCGCCATGGGAGGGAAACAATAGACAAGTGGATTGTATTTAATTTATGTTTTGAATATTATTTAATCTCTTTTATTTTTTGGTGATAATTTGTAAACTCTAACTCCATAGATATATGAATTATTTGGGGATCATCTAAGGGGAGGGGGTTTATGTGCTAATTTTTTTACTTATGTTGAGTCTATTTGTGTTGTGATAATAATTGGCCCATAAAATTGTTTTAACATGTTAGATTAAAAAACATATTTTATCACATGCTAAATAACTAATGGTATAAATGTGCTACTTGCCTTATTAACGCCTTAGACTGTTATGCAAGCATGCTGGAAAAGATTAAATAAATGAATAAATTGCAGAATTAATCTCATTCATTAAATCTGTTAAAATCACCTACTTTCGAATCAATTTGTTAATATTTCATCTTATTTATATCGTATTGTCTCATCTAGTTTAACAAATCTCGCATGTCAGCAGGTAATTAAGCTTGTCTATACTAAGAATTATGCCCGTAGGAATTACTTTAGCATGTTAATTAAGTAGTTGATGCTAACAATACACTAGTTTCAGCATGCTAATGAATTTAAAAGGAGTAAAATCTGAATCCTTTAAGTACTTATATGTCCTAATTGTTTTATGTTAATGCGAGTTTTAATAATAATTTTCAGCATGTTCACACTTAGAAGCCATGCCTATAGGATTTAATAATTAAGTTCAACATGTACTAATCAGAGTAATTAAATTCAGTTTGTTAATTTTAGATTTTAAGAACCGTATATTGTATAATAATCAATTTGTAATAGATTCAATATTGTTAAAATTAAAACTGGTCTGCCTGCTAATAATAATAATCTGTAACTTTTTTTTTCCTGCCATTTTAAATAAATAAAACTAACCATTGCTTTCTGCATGTCATTTTAAAAATCGCATGCATTATGCTTGTTTAATGATGCCCCCTTTTAAACTTAAGTATGCTCAGTTAATTGCTCTTCTGCATTAATAATTGTTTGACTACTGAGATCAGTCTAATTAAATAAATTTTGCAACTTGTCGTAACTTCATGCCCTATTAATATTGACCAGTTACTGTTATAGTATTTGTTTGTATGCCACACACTTAGCATGCGACTTTTTCACTATATTTGTGCTTGCCAGCATGTTTAATTAAATTCTTGAGGCAAATATGAGATTTATATGCTAAATGCTCGTCTTATTTGTTTGACTTGGTGTCTAAGGGACCTATTTAGAAGCATATATTTTATTTTGGTCTAAATCCACCCTAATAGTAGCCCAATGCCTCTTGGACCTTAAGCGAGGACACTAGGCACCTTTTTAGAGACAAAATGCATGTGGAAGGTGGGCTAGGGGTAGTTTCGGACCTACGGATATGATGACATTGACCCAGGCTTAAAGCGACAAACCTTGGTTTTGTCTGTCCCTACACGAAAACCTATCAAAAAATAAAGAAAAGTCGAATGTTGATCCGTAAAGTGTGTCGTTTTTCCATGGTCTCCCTTTCCTTTTGTCCCTTTATTTGTTTATAATTATAATTGTTTGGGTAGCTTAAATAAAAAATATATAAATTATTTGCTTATTTACTTGTGCAATTTCTATCTCCTCGCTTATCTCTTTATTAACTATTTAATATTTATTTGTTATTATGTTATCACCTAGTTTTGCATGCTCAATTGATTAAACAAATAAATGAAATGATCTTAATTGTCTAATGTTAGTTATCACCTAGTAAGCATGCGAATTAAATAAATAATACATGAAGTAACCTTAAATGCTACTTGTAACCTTCATACAAATTGTATGAGATACGGTCGGAACCCACATTTGTGAACCTCGAGGGATGCTCAACATCTTCCCCTCAAGGTAACCTGAACCCTTACCCGATATCTGGTTCGTTGACCTTAGCTAGAATTAGTTAGGTTAGATAGGTGTCATAACGTGCCTTAATTCGTTAGGTGGCGACTCTCCAATCACCCAAAACCCAAAAGAGTTGTTAGGTCGAAAGTCCATTTTTACAGAAAAACGGGGTGCAACATGCATTATACTCTAGAAGTTGTCGGATTGAACTATGAAGATTTATGCATCCACCCAAACTTTGACCTGCCGGAAGGGTTTAAGGTGCCGAAGTTTGATACTTTCGATGGAACCGGTAATCCACTGGTTTATCTAGAGCCTACTGTGACCAGCTTGTTGGAGTTGGTAAAAATAAAGTGTTCTTAATACGGCTCTTTAGACGAAATTTGAGCGGGGAAGCATTGGAATGGTTTACTTCCTAGGAAATAAAACAATGGTCCAGTTGAAATGCACTTGCCAAGGATTTTATCGAATGATTTGCCTACAGCGTATAGATCGTTCCTGATCAATACTCTTTGGAGAAGATCAGACAGAAGTCAAATGAGAGCAACCGCGAGTATGCGTATAGATGGAGGAAAGGGGCCGCCACAGTCCGATCACCTATGTCGGAAAAAGAAATTACTGAAGTGTTCGCGCGTATTCAAGAGCCAGAATACTATGACAGGATAATATTGCTCATTGGAGCAAAATTTGCAAAGATAGTCAAGGTAGGTGAGACTATCAAGGATGGGTTAAGGACTGGGAAGATTTCCCATGTCGCTGCCTCAACCGGATCTTCTGGATTGCTGAAGAAGAAGAGGGAAGATGTGTACAACAATATGCAATGAGAGAGCATTTTTTAGATACTCTAGATATTTATGTTATGTTGATAGTGAATAGATAGGATCCTTCTTACTAGACTTTCAACAACTATGGATAAAAAAAACATGTCAATTAACTTGGGAACTCTATGCAAGTAAAATGACCTCTTGAACAAACACATGTAATACTTGTGGATAATATTCTTTTTCTTTTAATGCAAATGATAAGTTACATCTTTTAACCCTCCGTAATTAATCTATGTGAACATTGCTAATTTGTTAGTATATGTGAAATAAGAGAGTTACTTCCACATTAATGGTTCACATTTATCTCAAGTGTCATTCTTAACTTCGTAAGAAAATATAGGGAGTATTTAGAAGACTTGAAGTTACTTTGGTATTATGACAAATTTGTCATTAAAGTAAGAGTACATTTATTATACATTAGTTTCTTACATTCTTTTGATGGTTAAAAACATAAATGATTTTCCTATTTAAGGAGTATCATTTGGGAGCTATATACACAGAGAAGGAAAAAAATTCATTTCTTTCATTTACTACCTCCTTCACTAATTCCTTTATTGGCTTAAATAATCGTTCTTCCTATTGTGGATTTCTAGGCAAATGATTTTGTGCAACTCCAAACTTTCAGCCACTAGTGCATGTGTTTGAGAGTAATTGTAGAACCTTGGGGAGCGATCGGCTACTACGATTTGCACCGGAGTCAGGCCAAAATCGCTTTCAAGGCAGTGGCTTGCCACGACACAGTAGTTGTGATAAGTTATTTACTACTTTGTAATTCCAATCCAATATCAATATTATAGTATTTTTTTTTTCCAACAATTTGAAAGAGATTTTACTAACATACAATATTGATAAATGACTATTTCTTTGCACAAAACTTTTTTCTAATTTGTCAAAACTTGAGCTTTTGGATGGAAACAATTTTAAACGTTGGTCACAAAAAAAATTTAATTTTCTTTGAACAACTAGAAGTTGATTATGTTTTATTTAATGAACCTTCTATGAATGGTTCAAATACTACTACTGATTCTAGCAATGTTCTGGTTGTTGATGATGTTGCTATAAAGAAGTTTGAAAAGGATAACAGAACTGTGAGAGGACACTTGCTAAATCATATGACTAATCTTTTATTTGCTTTATTTGTTACTTATAAATCTGCCAAAGAAATGTGAGATAGTTTGGAAAAGAAATATGATGTTGATGATGCAGGAAAGAAAAAATATGTTGTTAGTCAGTGGATTAAATTTCAAATGGTTGATAATAAATCAATAATGGAACAAGTTCACGAATATGAGAAATTAATTGTTGATGTTCTCAACGAGGACATGAAGATGTATGAGATATTTTAGGCTAATATTCTGCTTGAAAAATTCCCACCATCTTGGAGTGATTATAGAAATCAATTAAAATATAAGAAAAAAATTAACTCTCCAAGAACTTATTAGTCATATGAGGACTGAAGAGGCGAACCGTCTCAAAAATAAGATGGAAGAACTTTCTCTTGATTCTTGTAAAGCTAATCTTGTTGAATCTTCTGGTACTGTTGTGAAAGATAGTCCAAAGGCAAACATAAGAAAGTCTTGAAAAAGGAACATAGGATGAAGAAAAATCAATTTAACAAGTCGGAGAGCCAAATTCAAAAATCTAATTGCCCTTGTTTTGTCTGTGGAAAACTTGGTCATAGGGATGTCAAGTGCTATCAAAGAAAAGGAAGGACAAAGTGATGTACAACCTCATCTTACTGAGGGTAATAAAGTGATTGTTTCTATAGTCGTTGAGGCAAATCTGGTGGCTAACAAAACTGATTGGGTGTTAGACACAAGTACTTCAAGGCATTTATGTACCAATAAAAGTTTATTCCATGACTTTGAGGAGTCCACTGATGGAGAGTGTATTTACATGGGTAACTCTACTACTGCTAGAGTTATGGGTAAAGGAAAAGTTTTACTTAAATTAACTTATGAAAAAACTTTACCCTTGAACAATGTTTTGTACGTTCCCTCCCTCCGTAGAAACTTAGTTTTCGGAGCACTTTTCAACAAAGTAGGCCTTAAACTTCTTTTTGAAGCTGATAAAATAATTATTTCTCGTGGAGGAGACTTTGTTGAGAAGGTATATGTTAGTGGAGGATTATTTGTATTGAACATTGTTCAAGAGATTGTCAATAATGCAAGTATTTCAAATTCTGCTTATATTGTTGAGTCTATTAATTTGTGTCACCGTAGACTAGTTTATGTTAATATTGCTTCTATCAAAAGACTTAGAAAAATGGAATTAATTCCTATGACAAAAACTGATGATTCTTCTAAATGTCTTGTGTGTAGAAGCAAAGAATGCCAAGAAACCTTTTGAAATATATTATTAGTAGAAAGACCGAATTACTTGAACTAATACATTCAGATTTAGCAAATTTCAAGAACATTGTTAGCAAAGGTGGAAAAAAGTATTATATTACTTTTGTTGATGACTTTTCTAGATACACTAAGGTATATCTTCTTAAGTCTAAAGATGAAGCTGAAAGCATGTTTTTGAAATTCAAAGCAGAAGTGGAAAATCAATTAGACACAAAAATCAAGAGATTTAGATCTGATAGGGGCGGTGAATATAGTACTAAAACTCTAGAAGATATTTGTGAGAAAAATGGTATTATACATGAGGTTAGTACTCCCTATACTCCCCAACAAAATGGTGTAGCCGAACGGAAAAATAGAACCCTTAAAGAAATGATGAATTCTATGCTTTTAAGCTATGGCTTATCTGACAATATGTGGGGAGAAGCAGTCTTGTCTGCCTGCTATATTCTTAATAGAGTCCCTCAGAAGTTCGACAAGACCTCATATGAGTTATGGAAAGGGTTTGCTCCTTACTTGAAATTTCTGAAAGTGTTGGGGTGTTTGACTAAGGTTGGTCTACCTAATTTTAAAAGCGTAAATGTTGGTTCTAATACTTCTGATACTGTCTTTACTGTTTATGCTCAAAATAGTATTGCCTATAGATTTATGTCTCTAAGTGATCATTCTATTTGTGAATCTAGAGATGCAGAATTTTTTTGAACATATTTTTCCTTTAAAAATTAATGTGTCAAGTGATGTGCAAAACGATGCTTTTACATCTATGTCAGTTAATTCTCATGTTGTGCCTTCTTCGAATGTTATTTCTCATGTGACTAAAATAGCAGTCATTAGGACTCTTATTGCTTTAGCCATTATTCATGATTTAGTGGTACATCAAATGGATGTCAGCATTTCTAAATGGTGATTTAGAGGAAGAGCTCTATATGACTCTACCTGAGGAGTTTGTGGTTCCTAGACAAGAGGATAAAGTATGCAAATTGAGGAAGTCTTTGTATGGACTAAAACAAGCACCTAAGAAATGGTATGAAAAGTTTAATATCACATTAGAAGATAATGACTTTGTTGTAAATTCATCTGATACATATGTTTATTCTAAGATGATAGGTTCAGATTATGTTATTAATGAGACCAAGAACTTTTTGTTAATCTTTGGTCCTAATGTGAATGTTATTAATGAGACCAAGAACTTTTTGTTTTCTAAATTTGAAATGAAAGGCCTTGGTGAAGCAGATGCAATTTTGGGAGTTAAAATCAAAAGAACTGTTAATGATTTATCTTTGTGTCAGTCTCATTACATTGAAAAGATGTTGAAAAAGTTTAATTGTTTTGATGTAGTTCTAGTGAGAACTTCTAATGATCCTAGCATACACTTGAGGAAGAATAAAGAATCTAGTGTTTCTCAAACTGAATATGCTAAAATAATTGGGAGTGTAATGTTTCTCATGCACTACACTCGGCCTAATATAGCTTATGATGTTAATAGATTGAGTAGATATATTCATAATCCCAGTAGTGAACACTGCAATGCCCTTCATCGCTTGCTAAGGTATTTGAGAGGTACTATGAATTGGTGTTTGCATTTTAATAAATTTCCCGTTGTTTTAGAAGGTTTTTGTGATGCAAACTGGGTAACTGACAATAATGAAGTTAGCTCCACCAGTGGCTTTGTGTTTACTTTGAGTGCAGGTGTTATTTTGTGGAAGTCTTCCAAACAGACTTGTATAGCACGTTCTACCATGAAATCTGAATTCATTGCTCTCAAGTTGGCAGGGCAAGAAGCTGAGTGGTTGAGAAATCTTTTGGCGAATATGCCATTATGGGAAAGACAAGCTTCACCCGTCTCTCTTCATTATGACTCACAGGCAGCAATTGGAATTGCCAAAAATAGCGTGTACAATGGAAAAAAGAGACAAATTCACATCAGACATGGTGCAGTTAAATAGTTGTTGAAATTGGGTGTTATTTCCTTGAAATATGTAAGGTCCGAAAGAAATTTGGTGGATCCTATGACCAAGGAATAAGCAAGGAAAATAATCCTTGAAACGTCGAGGGGGATAGAGCTAAAGCCCATTGATTGAGGTAGTGTGGTGGACCCATTAGGCCTCAATATACACCACATTACTTGATGAAATCACCTACGTGAGTGTAAATATGTGGTCGCCTTTTATGAAAAACTTGGGTCGTCTTTTTAGAGCACTCATAAGACCCAAGGTGTGTGTGCATGACCATAAAAACACTTTGTTGGATCTCGGGGTTTGCATAAAATCAAGTATATGATATCTGTTGTGGGGGTCTCAACTTATGTCCATTTAGTTCAAGAGTAATTCACTTTGTGGATATGTGTTGTTGCCTCATTTCACTACGTGTCAATTCAAATCGAAAGATATTGGCACTTAAGTACATGTTTCTTTCTTTTGCCCAGAAATTATTCTTATTCTTTATCTTTGCATTAGTGGGGGATTGTGGATAATATTCCTTTTCTTTTAATGTAAATGATAAGTTACATCTTTTAACCCTCCGTAATTAATTTGTGTGAACATTGCTAATTTGTTAGTATATGTGAAATAAGAGAGTTACTTCCACATTAATGGTTCACATTTATCTCATGTGTCATTTTCTTGACTTCTTAAGAAAATATAGGAAGTATTATGACAAATTTGTCATTAAAGTAAGAGTACATTTATTATACGTTAGTTTCTTACATTCTTTTGATGGTTGAAAACATAAATGATTTTCCTATTTAAGGAGTATCATTTGGAAGCTAAATACAAAGAGAAGAAAAACAAAAGTCATTTCTTTCATTTACTATCTCCTTCACTAATTCCTTTATTGGCTTAAATGATAATTCTTCCTATTGTGAATTTCTGGGCAAATGTTTTTGTGCAACTCCAAACTTTCAGCCACGAGTGCACGTGTTTGAGAGTAACTGTGGAACCTTGGGGAGTGACCGGCTACTACGATTTGCACTGGAGTTGGGCCGAAATCGCTTTCAAGGCAGTGGTTTGCCACGACACAGTATTTGTGATAAGCTATTTACTACTTTGTAATTCCAATCCAATATCAATATTGTAGTATTTTTCCCAACAATAAGTCGAATCAAGAAATCAGGAAAATTGAGGTATGAAAAAACAAAATAAATGTGAAGTTGAAGATGTAAATGGCAAAAAATTAATCTTCTTAAAGCGGTTGAAGCTAAGCATAAGTGAAAGTAGACACTTTTGCTGTACTATATACTAATTTTTCATGAGATTCTGAAATAAATAGTGCTAATATATTATTTGACTGTGATATTAGATGATGTTGATAAGCTGGTAAAATCAATTTTGTTTTCTATCTTTACCATATAGTATAGTAGCTCTGCCTTTCCGACAAGAGTAGTTACGCCTTTTCCTAGAGCCCTTACTAAACCATATAGTATAGTAGCTCTGCCTTTCCGACAAGAGTAGTTACGTCTTTTCCCAGTGCCCTTACTAAACCATATAGTATTGTAGCTCTGCCTTTCTGACAAGAGTAGTTACGCCTTTTCCTAGAGCCCTTACTAAACCATATAGTATAGTAGCTCTGTCTTTCCGACAAGAATAGCTACACCTTTTACTAGAGCCCTTACTAAACCACTAGGAAGTAGTCTGCTTTGAAACAACTAGGAAGTACACCTTTTCCTGGAATTTGCCTAGCTACCATGGAAATCCTAGTCAGAAGAGCTAGAAAAAAGAAGAACCAAAAGCTTTTGCAAAGAGTATTGCTCATAAAGAGGTGCCAAAAGGAACGAATGATCTGAAAAGGCATTGAAGTTTGTCTATGTAATGAAGTTTTTTTTTTGTGTTACCTATATTAACAAATTTTATGTGAACTATTTTCTTCAGTCCAAATTTTTATTATTCCCAATGACCAATGATATCACACTACACAAAAAAATAATCTTTAGTGGCAATTAATTAACGGTAATAAATTGCCGCTACATTTATATATTTTTAGCGGCAATTAACACTCTTTGTTAATGTGTATATTTATTGCGGCTAAAATCTATTTTTGTTATAGTTTCAGCTGTTAGAATTCATATTGTTGAAGCTTTTGTCAGTAGGTGATAGAACGTAAAAGTTGTATATATTGTTGGACGACTAAATAATCTTATGACTGTCCATGTTAGGTGAAGGCTGTTGCAGTGCTACATGAATTTTAGAATGCATGTTTGATGAGAGTTTCAAATTTCTTTTTTATAGAGTGGGATTCAATTTACTATTTTAGTTTTACCTTGATGTGTTGTTTTGGATAACATAATACATAAACATGACCGTTAACTTGGTGTTAGCTGGCAACTATGACCTTTAGCTTTGTATGTGCACAAGTAGGCACTTAAACTTGTATAAAATTGAACAAATTGACACATTCGTCCTACATAGCACCCTACATGGAAATTTTATGTCCTACGTGGAGTCCTATTTGTATTATGTCATGTAGGAAACGTGTGTCTACTTGTTCAATTTTATACAAGTTTAAGTGTCTACTTGTGCGCATTCAAAGTTGGAGGGCATAGTTATCCGTTGAAGTCAAGTTAAGGGTCATGTTTATGTATTATGTTGTTTGGATAACATGTGCATAAATGATACACATCCTTACCCAAAAGAGTTATGATCATCACCTCTTCTGTTTGCACCATTGGCCCTTGGTGCAAACAGAAGAGGTGATCATAACTCTTAGTTTGGTCATAACTCTTACCCGTAACAATCCCCAAACCCTTTACTTCAATCATTTTGGTCTGATTTTCAATTTCAAGTTTTTCATGAACAATTATACAGTAATTACTTGGGCTTATCTTGAACAACACTTTAATTACTCTAGTGTTGAGGTCGTGCTCAGCACAGGTCATGCAAATCTATGCTTTGAGAAACAAATTGGATGAGATTTAACACAAAAGTATATTTTTATTAGTTATGTCATCCTAGAACATTTGGGCTCAATTTCAGTTCATTCATGATATGGTTCAAGATAAAGAAATAGTTATTATTTATTGCTAAATTGAAGAACAAATTGCTAATGTTTTTACAAAGGAATAAAAACTGAAATTGATTATAAAGTTGATAAAGATACCGGATATTATCACGTTTGAAAATCTTGATTTAAAGAAGACTAGGTAGGAAATAAATCAAAAGTAGGAAATCTAAGTAATTTAAGATTTGTATATGATATTTATTTAATTCATTTCTAATTGTGAAAATCATATTGAAATAACTTTTTTAGTCCAAGATTGATTTGATTTTTTAGTATTATAGAATTAAAAGTTTTTGAGTTATATATCTAGCAAAGTCTTCTACCTCCTGACTCTAATTTGATAAATTTCTTATATATAACTACTAGTAAAATTATCAGCGCTTCGCGCGGGAATTTAATATCACAGAATTTATAAAACAATACTTAAAACCTATCAGTCATTAAAACTAAAACACTATATTGTCTTACATACAAGATTACGTAGTAACAAACATTAATAATGTAAAGGAAAATGAAAATTATTACATCTTATCATTTATGCTTAATAACGTAACCATAAATTAATGATTGTAAAAATACATATCAGGATCTGTAACATAAGCAATAGTGTCAGCGAGTCACTCAACATGAGCAAATTACACAAATATTTAATTGTGAAGAAGAAAAAGAGGTTCAGAATTTTCGTTGTTTTAAAATGAGAGGAAATCTCTCTATTTATAGACAACAAATGGTAGTGTGAATAAATGTTTATTCTGCCTTATCGGAAAGGTTACAACTATTTGGAAAAGTTTCAACCCTACGAAAAGGTCACAACCTTTCATAAAAGTCACAACTCTTCATAAAAGTCGCAACTCTTCATTAAAGTTACACCTTTTCATAAAAGTCGCAACTCTCCATTAAAGTCGCAACTTTTCACAAAAGTCACAACTTTTCATAAATGTCACAACTTTTCATGAAAGAGGAAAGCTAGTTTTGGAAATAAATAAATTAAAAGGAAATTCTAGTTTGTGGTGGCGGTGCCAGGAATTTAATGAAGGGTGTCCAAACTTTTAATAGTAATTTTTTTTTTAAAAACGACGATTTAAATTACCAAAACAAATAATCAAGTTAAATATAGGAATATTTTTAATAGAATTACAAGTGTATAATTCAAAACTAACATAAAGAAAATAAACTACTATTGAAAACATAATTTAAATATATTATTACAATTATACTCGACGAGGTTTCATATCCTGAAACGTTTTTATAATAGACTCATTAGAAATAGTACGAAATACTTTCTTTTCTACATAAGGCACTATACAACCGTCTAAAAACTCATCATCCATTC